>OY293410.1:37589219-37888968 GCA_958502065.1 Chrysolina americana | reverse complement strand
TTTGTTGTAGGATATAGGTACATTTGCGTCCCCCGGTACACGACAACTGTCATGAATCATGGCAGAGCTGACGAGACAGAACTACGAATCGGGGTGACGACGGGATAATTTCGATCAGTATTGGCATTGTCTTTGTGTGATAAGTAAATGGGTGAATAAAAGTATTAAACGGGGTTAGTTCTCCTTTTATTTTTCTAACAAGACAGCGGTGGGATATTGAATCTTATCATTCGTATTGTGTTTAAACAAGTGTATTGTTTTTGAAACGATTATGGGTCATCGAAAACAAAAATCGAAAAGTTCGCGAAAAAGACGCATTTCCACAAGTAGTGATAGTTCTAGTGAAGGTTCAATGAAAAGGGAGTTGAAAAGACTCAAGAGTGAATTAGAACAATTGAAACAACAGCCAGTGAAGCCAGTTTTACAAGGTGACGAATTCCTGATTCCAGAATTTGATCAATCCCGAGATGATTCAGTGGTTGAGCAGTGGTTGAATAGAGTTGACAAACTGGCAGAAAGATTTGGTTGGGATGACGATTCCATTATGCGGTTGGTTTGTAGCAGATTACAAGGTAATGCAAGACAATGGTTCGATGAGAACACTAAGTACGATGCAAGTTGGAATGAAGTGAAAAATTCGATGAAGCAACAATTCCGTAAGTCTGTTCCTTTTTCTAAATTGCTCAGGGATGCTGCGAATTATGAAACGAGTCAGGGATAAAATCTTGGTGACTACTGTTTTCAAAAATTGTCAAAGTTGAGGACACTTAAGTTGGTAATCCCAGATCAGTATTTGATTGATGCCATAGTCGGTGGTATTACCGACGAAAACTTGTCACGTACAGTGAGGTCAGCACAACATACAGATGTTAATCTTCTTTATGCATATCTTAATACAATGGGTAGCGTACCAAATAAAATATCAATTCCTAGTTCAAGTAATCACATATTTCCAACTACCAGACATCAAGAAAGTAACAAACATTTAAAAATGTTTTAATTGTGGAATTCCGGGACACGTATTTAAAAATTGTAGAAAACCTAAGTTGGAATGTTTTAAGTGTAAACGTTTGGGACGTACAAGTAATAAATGTCCGTTTCCGAAGAAAGAAGTTCAGGTTATTCAAACCAATGAAGTTTTATCATCTGACAATTTGTTTCTGCAAGTCGCTCGAATTGATGGAAGAAAAGTTCATTGTTTAATTGATACGGGTAGCTCGGCTACATTGATAAAACTGGGTATTATTAACAAATTGAATCTACCGATAGTAAAATCGAAAGAAGTGACATTGTGTAGTTTTATGAACACTACGTTGCAAACCGAATATTCTTGCAATATTAGTGTGGCAATTCAAGGAGTTTCAGCTGATGTGAAAGCTTTCGTCATTGAAGACAAATTTCTTAAATACGAATTGATAGTGGGTAGGAATTATTTGAACCAGTCACATGTAATGTTCATTAAACGAAATAATAAGGTAATTTTCCGTCATTTATCCGAATCACATGAACACTTCGTAAATATAGTCGATGTATACGATAGTGACGTAACTCGCGATGAACTCAAATTCGGTGATATAGAACATAGTGATAAAATTAAATGTGAAAAACTTCTTCAGACATTTTCAGACTGTATTTCGCGTTCTTTGAGCCAGCTAGGCAAAACAAACACAGTCGAAATGGTTATTAGGTGTGTGAGTGATGTTCTAGTGGTGCGCCGACCATATCGTATTCCAGAGATGGAAAAAAATATTTTACAAAATATTTTGAGAGAATTATTAGAAAATGGGATCATTCGCGAGTCTACATCTCCGTACGCTAGCCCAATCACATTGGTTAAGAAAAAAACGGGTGAATATCGCATGTGTGTAGATTTTAGGCAACTTAATGCAGTAACTATCAAGGACAAATACCCCCTTCCGATAATCGATGAACAGATTGATAAGTTGGGAGGTTATAAATATTTCACGACACTTGATTTAGCGTCCGGGTATTATCAAGTGCCCATGGCGGAAAATTCAATAGCTAAGACTGCATTCATAGCACCAGACGGACACTATGAATTTTTACGAATGCCATTTGGTCTTACCAATGCTCTTTCGGTGTTTCAGTCTTTGATAAATAGAGTCCTTGGAGATCTTTGCAATAATATCGCATTTCCATATATTGATGATATCATTATTCCGTCCTGTACAATTGAGCAAGGCATAGAACATCTACAAAAGGTGATGTTGAAGTTGAGAGAGCACAAACTCACCCTCAAATTGAGCAAGTGCGTATTTTTTGGAACCAAAATAGAATACTTGGGCAGAGAAATTAGTGAACACGGTGTAAGACCTGGAAAAGGTAAAATAGACGCAATTTCTAAAATGCCAATACCTCAAAATATTAAGCAGGTGAGGCAGTTCATCGGCTTGTCGAGCTATTTTCGAAAATTTGTTAAAGGATACGCTACTATTGCTGAACCAATCACCAAACTAACTCGAAAGGATGTCAAATTTGAATGGGGTGACATCCAACAAAGTGCTTTCGAGAAAATTAAGAGAATCCTCACTTTCAGCCCTATATTAGCAATATATAATCCGAAACGGCGTACCGAACTTCATACTGATGCCAGTTCGGTTGGAATGGCCGCCATGCTGATTCAGTTCGATCTGCATGGAAACCACCATGTGGTATCTTATTTTAGCAAACAAACAACCATAGATCAACGTCTTTATCATTCCTACGAGCTCGAAACAATGGCAGTTGTTTATGCCCTAAGATATTTCAGAGTGTACCTTCTTGGAATAAATTTCAAAGTCATAACAGATTGTAATGCCTTGAAAATGACACTAACAAAGAAAAATCTCATTCCCCGTATTGGGAGATGGTGGCTAGAAATTCAAGAATTTGAAATAGAATACAGAGCCGGAAAAAAAATGGCTCATGTCGATGCTTTGAGTAGAATTCTGAAAAGTACTGATGTAGAAGTATTTCAAGTGGACTTAACTGAGGGTGACTGGATTACTGCCGCACAAATTCAGGACGAACAACTGGGAAGGATAAGAAATATTCTACAAGGAATGAAAAATAGAGATAGTAAGCAATATTTCAAAGAATATGAGTTAAAGAAGGACAAAGTTTACAGGAAACTGGAAAATGGCGACAAAGCTTGGGTGGTCCCTCGCATGGCCCGTATGCAAATATGCAGACTATGTCACGATGATTCAGGACATTTGGGAATAGAAAAGACCCTGGAACGCATACGCAATAACTATTGGTTTGCAAAAATGAGGAAGTTTGTTACAAAATATGTTAACGCATGTCTCAGTTGTGCATATTACAAAAAGGTTAATGCAAATAAGCAATGCAAACTGAATCCAATAGAAAAATTGCCCATACCGTTCCACACCCTGCATATTGACCACGTGAGCCCTTTTGAAACTAGTAAAAGAAGAAACAGGTTCATACTTGTCATTGTTGACGGTTTCACCAAGTTCACTATTATTGAAGCTGTACACAATCAAAAAGCAAAACATGTAACTAAAGTATTAACTAGTTTGATTTTTTTGTTTGGGGTGCCTACGAGGATTATTAGCGATAGGGGTTCAGCGTTCACGTCAAGGAATTTTCGAATTTTCTGTGAGAATTATGGTATAAAACACATTTTGAATGCAGTTGCAACTCCACGAAGTAACGGCCAGTGTGAACGTTACAACCAAACAATAGTAAATGCACTTTCTACTACAATGGCAGGTAAGGATCATAGAGAGTGGGATTCCTACGTTAAGCAAATTCAAATCTCTCTTAATACGAGTCATAATAAAGGAATCAACGCGACCCCAATGGAAGCATTAATTGGATGCAATACAAAACATGGAGCTGAAGCAAAAATTTTGAACAGTGTAAGGGATGACATAAATCGTTTAAATTTATCCGAAATACGTACTAAAATCACGAAGTACATAACAAAAGATCAAAAGTTACAGAAAGAAAGATATGATAGGTTGAGACTAGACGGAACGAGGTTTGATGTGGGCGAATTGGTAATGGTACAAATATCCAGTTTTCCAGCAACGGGAACTAGTAAAAAACTGACAGCAAAATATAAAGGTCCGTTCAGAATTACGAAAGTTTTGATGAATGATCGTTACGAAGTAGAGGATTTAAGAGAAGGGTGCAAACGTTCACGAACCGTGATGTCTCCGGACCATCTCAAGAAATGGATAAGCATTCAAGACGATCACAAATAAGTTAATAGCAAAAGTTGCTGAAATTACGTAGTTAAGAGAAAGTCTCTTACGGTGAAAGTCACCATAATGGATAAGTTAATAGCAAAAGTTGCTAAAGTTACGTATAGTTAAGAGAAAGTCTCTTAGAAAGTCACCACAGTGAACATTTGATTTTTTATAGGTTCTCATGAACTTATTTGGCAAAAGTCCCCAAATCTTCTGAATAAAAGGTATGGCAAAAGTTGCCTTTGGTGAACGTCACCAATGTAATTGGCAAAAAGGGAGGGGTGTGTTCGTGGAATTACAATATTTATCTAAAGCCTTAATTTTGTTACAGATTGTGCTACGGTCTGAGGGCAGACCAATTGCAGGATAGCCGAATGTAGGATATAGGTACATTTGCGTCCCCCGGTACACGACAACTGTCATGAATCATGGCAGAGCTGACGAGACAGAACTACGAATCGGGTGACGACGGGATAATTTCGATCAGTATTGGCATTGTCTTTGTGTGATAAGTAAATGGGTGAATAAAAGTATTAAACGGGATTAGTTCTCCTTTTATTTTTCTAACATTGTTGACAAACACCATTAAATGTCTTGGAAAATTCTTAGGACATAACCAGAGTAAGCAAGCGAATCACCAATTGATATCTGGCATTGGAAAATAGATTGCCAATCACTCATAATTCTTGAACATTTCTTCCAGATAACAGATAGATATGGAGTACATGCCAGATAGGGTCTATGTCCTTTGTTCACTCTTTCAATGGGCCAAAATCATAACAGAGGTTGAATAAATTGCAAAGAACTAGTAGGTACTTATTCGAAGTCATGTTTCTTGACGAAGATTGACGAAATTTCATCAAATCCACTGGCATTTTTGGTCTTGGGACCCAATGAAAACTGTCTGCAGTACATTGTTGAAAAGTAACAGCACAAAATCCGTTATGGAAATCAGGAAACAATTTCTTAAAAAATACTACTGGTAACTTCCTTCATGTTTAATATCTCGAATCATAACAAACTAGGCCTTGCTACACTAACCACGTTGGTAGTCTTGACATAGAAAGTATCGGAAATAGGTTTTAAGAGGCACAAAACTTCCAGAAATTTAAGAAAAACACAAAATTTCACCTACTTCTCCTTGGTTCTTTGAACTTTACAGGATTTTTCTTTTCGTGATATCTGTTTAAAAATCCTCATGACATCTCATCCAATTCCCCCATATTTTCGTCTATGCCAATTATTTGCTGCTAATACCTACACATTCTTCAACTCCATAAGTGAGATATTGTAGTTAAAATACACTTTATTCTAGTTCCTAATCTATTTTAAATAACTATACTAAATTATCACTCTGTCTCTTTGCAAACTCTGAAATTGCAGTTTGTGGTCGAGATTCACATATTTATACCCGCAATAGGATTCTGTCGTATCATTCCGGAAACGCCGAGAGACGACGAGTGATAATGTCGTGCATTATTGACGAGCCGAGCTCCATTATCCCAACACAAGCGGTCAGGTCCGGCTGCAGGATCATTACAATATGTACTTATTGTTGCTGTAGGAATAAAATACAAATGGAATAGGGTCGAATATAATAATTTCTTTCATTATTCCAGAATCTACAATCACTTGAAACAAATAATCTTCCTAAAATTCCTTTTATGAAGTATAAAATAAATAATCGAAATTGAAAACTAAAATGGAATTGATAAATATTTTATGAAAGTTTTTTGTTTAGCTACTTCTAGTGAGGAAACCGTGTCCTCAGTACCACATTGAGAGGAAAAAAGTTATGAATTCAGCCGAGGTTGAAGCGATGATGGAAGAATACAAAGATTTATTCAATGAATTAACAGAAATAACTGGCCAAAAAATCGAGGACTTTGAGGGCGTACAGGATGTGTACAATACCCTGTTAGCAGAGGTAATCAATAATTGAACTGTATCGTCCATAAAGAATGAGTCGAAATAGAAACAGAAAACTTGATTTTATATTTGGATAGATATACAGTCATGAAGAGGGGCGACGACACTACTTGACGGAAGACTATTAATCTAATAATGAAAAATGGTGGATTACGTAATCCGAATCCTCCGCAAAAAATCCTTTACAATAGGTATGGTCGTCGGCAAGTATTCAACAGAAAACAATTTCTGCCCCCTACGACCGTTGAATGATATCTGTTTGATACTAGGCAAAGTTTTCTGCAAGAACTACTTTGCAATGTGTTTTAAATATCAAATCTGAAATTTGTAGGGGCCAGTAGTTAGATTTTCTGTTGAATGCTTGCCTACGACCATACCTATTTTTTGCGGAAGATTCGGATTACATATTCCACCATTTTTCATGATTAGATATACCTACAGTGTTTTCACTCAATACCGTATCCGAAATGACCAAATTTGAATTTGCCGTTATTTGTTATTATTATTTAGTGGTTGCTATATGGACTGTTACTAAACAACTGTATTTTCATTTATTTTAGATCACTTATGCAATCACATAATCAGCCATATGCTGTATCAAAAATAACGTCACCGTTATTCGCCATTTCCGTTATTTTGCTATTGCTTGGTAATGGCGAATAACGGTGACGTTATTTTTAACGGAAGTGATGCAGCATAGGGCTGATTATCTGCTAGTAAACCAACCTGCCTTCAATGACGCATTTTGCTATTTTAGTTTTTTCATCGTGTTTTTTCAATTGTAGTTAAAGATCAAGATTCAAATATAAAATTTTGCAAGTTTTCATCGGTAGTTTTGAAAATCCCGCTTTTCGAAAAAATTTCAGTCGTCGAATAAATAATATTTGAAACCTTTCGTGTGAATATTGTTATTGTTATACGCATAACTTTCAAGTATAGTGTGAAATGATGATATCCTTTTCGATACAGGTGGAATTCAAGAAATAGAAACTTCCGAAACAGTATATAAAACTTGAATATTCTAATTTGCTGGCGTAACGCGCGTCTAGTAAAATTGACGTAGGTAGTCCTTTGTGTTAGGGATTTTCTACCCGTATCAAAAAGGACATTAACATTCCACATCATCTATGAAAGTTATGCGTATAACAATAAAAAAATCAATAGGAATTTCAAAATACCTTCAGTCTATGGTCAAGCGGGTGTAGCGAGAGCGAATGTAGATATTCGCACGATGCTGGGCGATGATCGGAAATTATTTTAAATACGAGTGTAGAATGAAATGCCATTTCAAACTTTACTCAGCAGTGGTATTTTAGAGATGAATAATTTGTTTTTTGTTAAAATTGTTATATCCGTCAACCTGTTGCACCACTACGTGTAACCCTCAAAAGTCAGGGAGCGAGCTAGGGGAAGACCCCTTACAGTTCGATTATTATATCTTTACCCGTGCGACGTCGTCACAATACCATAATTCTTAGCTTAGGAGACAAATGTAAACGAATTTTGAATGGCTCATAGCGGTTGTTAGAAAGAGATGTTCGATAGAGGATGTGTGATTTCTTCGATCATAAATTGATGACGCATGGGTAAAGATACAATAATCGAACTGTACCTTTCAATACGTGTGATGCCATGCAAGAGACCGGTGGCAATGCTCTGAGATTCGAATTCACTCTCTTTGGCTTATGAGGCGAGAACTCAACCCGCACACCACCGCGGCCCCTTCCATAATACTGCAAACAAAAGAAAATGTGCCTGGAAATGTGAAACAACAAGCCGAAATGGCAAGATATAAACTTTTTCCGAATTATCGCAAATACAGTAGGGGTATGTTTTAGTTTATCATCAGACTAGTATTTATAAGTGGACTAAACATTATCATACATCAAGCATTTATGGTTTAGTTCGAAAATTTTCAACTGAAGAATTCTAGTAGCGTAAAAAATTAATGCACTCACAAAATACCTAGTGCAGTTTTATTGGCATTTCAATGGTCTGTATATCCAGAGAATGGTGAATCCTCGAAAAGAGTTATCTCAAACAGTCATTGAGATAAATATCCGATATCAGTTTTATAATCAGTTGAAAAGAACTGCATATCTTGAAGATTTGAATATTTCTATTGAACACACTCTGTATAAGATACCTATCTTAATCATTTTCTTTGGGCGCTTGGCATCTTCAAGGCAAACGCCATCCAACTGTAGTCATAAGTTATAACCACTTTGAAATATAATTTCAGGAAACGTTCAATTTATCATTGCCCAACTGGACAAAGGAGTATTATCCCAAGAAAATGTATATCCCTACTGTGAAGAGTTTCATTCTCAATGTATACACAGATAAAATGAATAGGTACAACGGAGGTAAGTACAGTTGAATTTTCAGATCTTTACTCCTGCGTCATCAATTCATCAAAGAAATCAGTGAAATCACAGACTCTCTATGTATCTTGTATCATCTCTTTTCATCAACCGCTATGAGCAGTTCAAAGTTTGTTGACATTTATCTCCCGAGCAAATAATTATGGTATTTTAATGATCGATTGACACTGAAAACAGTGAACAGAGATAGCCACCGTGTTGTCGTAACTAAATTTACCCCAAGGGTGGATGAGGCGTAGCAGCCAATGGGAGAAACGACCCGTGATCCCTAGCTTACCGTACACCATCGTCAAAAACACACATGTTCACCTGACACTAACACACATATCCGCTCAAACATGAGAGGAGTGCGAGAACTTGAAAATCTGCCTTCAGTGGGACCTTAGGAGGGGCCTCAGATTGAGTGCTGTGGGACTGCTAGCCGGTGATAAATCACCCGTGGCCGTCGCACCACCCGACCGAGAACCAGCACTACTATGGCTTGAGGAGGTGGGTTGAAGGAACTCGCTCCCTTGACAAGCACCTACACACTACACAACCAGACTTAAGAAGAGCAGGTCGAAACCATAGGCAAGCAGAACACCATGCATGAGGAGAGCAGGGAATGGCAAAAAGGGCCCATAATACTAACACTGACTAAATTCACTGGACATATCATGACTAGCGCAGTTATCTCTCAATCTACAACTATAGGTACCCAGCATTATAAGTAAAATTATATGTTGGTCGGTTGGTTTGAAGCCCTTAACATTGAGACTTGCTAGGGCGGTCTTTTGTATCATTCGATCGTCAGTAGTTTCTAGTTAAATAGGCAACTATATCTTTACCAGGTTTAATAGTTTATTCACTAGATGTTTCGGATTCATACCTTTTTCTAGGTTGTTTTGTCCGAATGTTCTGTAGCGCTTGTTGTGCAGCGCGTCGCATTTGAAGATAATGTGAGAAGTTTTTTTCCTCCTCGTCACCGCAAATTCTGCGCTCCACGGTTTCTCTGTTTATTCCCATAGTGTGCAGGTATTTCCTAAGGCCGCAAATGTCCGGTTAGTAAGCCACTCATTGTGTGTATCTTAGATCTGTTTAGGTTGAGAGTGTTAGCCATCAGTGTTTGGCTTAAATGCCACACCATTTATTTTAAACCCACTGTCTAGATTCATCTGTATGCATGTCCTTATGGCATGTGTCTCAGTTTCTGTTATTGCCAAGTGGAAGTATAACGTTCCTTTTTGGCATCACTCCAAGTATTCCTGCGCCGGTTTCTACCTCTGTTTTTGAGCCATCTGTGTACCAGATGTTTCCAGATAGTAGTGATTTTAGTGTGCCCAGTTTGTGGTTGGTAACTCCAATCACCTATTTGAATGAGTCTGTATGCACTCATCTTCGCCTCTCCCATGTATCCAAAGAAGGAAGGTTTAGGATGATTTCCATAGCAGCGGTCGGAGTGCTTCTCATTAGTGCTGCTCATAGTGCTCGTGATACACAGACAAGCGAGACTCTGGAGTTTACAAAGATTAAGATTTGTCTGTATTTGTTTCACTTTGGGTCACAACAGCAGCAAACCGAATGTGATGGGTCTTATGATTGCGGTGTATAGCCAGTTTATGACTTTCGGTTTCAGTCCCCATGTTTTACCAAAAGCTCTCCTGCATATCATGAATGATGATTTGCATTTGTTGAATACATGTTGTAGATGCATGTTCCAGGTAAGTTTTTTTTTTCCATAAACAGACCTTAGTATTCGACATGATCACATCTACTTGTAGGGTTTCGCTAAGGAATTTGGGTAGTTTCATGCCCCCCGAAATATTTTGGGTTTGAAGGAAATGGGTGTGGTTTTGGTGGGGTTTGCCCCCAGTTCTTCTCTTTTGCACCATTCTTCTACGGTCCTCAGTGCATTTTGCATAAGTTCAGAGGTTATTTGGGCGTGCTCCCCCTGCACGAGGACTACTATGTCGTCCGCATAACCTTGGGTATAGTATCCCTGATTGTTTACAGATTTCAGCAGTTCGTCAACTACCAATATCCCACAGTAGGGGTGATAAAATCTCGGCCTGTGGGGTTCCCCTGGCAATTTCTAGCTGCGCCTGGGCCTTCCGATTTAGGAGCATTAAGAATATCCATCTGCAGGTGGTTTCATCAATGCTTCTCCTCCTGGCTGCTGAGACCATGCTTTCGAATGATGTATTGGCAAAAGCTCCTTCGATATCGAGAAAAGTACATAGTGCTGTTTCGTTTTTCGCCCAGAGAGTCCTCCAAACTTGACACCAATTGGTGCAAAACCATCTCGCACGATTTTCCCGTTAGATAAAGGCATATTCGTTTATATGTAAAGGACGATCTATTAGAGCTGCCTCCCGTTTGTCCCTGTCTATTAGTTTTTCCAGTACTTTCAGAAGAAATGATGATAAGCTTATAGTCCTTGGCCTGGTCGTATGAATTCTGGACAGGTTTCCGAATGAAGACAACGTTCACAGATTTCCAGGTTTGTGGTAGCCACCCAAATGCTAGGCTCATCCTGTACAGTATGCATAGTTCTAGTGCTAGATCTTTAATTCCCTGCTGCAGTAGAACAGAAAATATTCCACCAGGTCAAGACGATTTATATAGGTTGAAAGAGTTTATTGCCCATATTACTTTCGGGTAAGTTAGTTGGAGGTTGACAAGGATTTCATTGCTGGTATTTTCGACTATAGTGAATCCTGGAAAATGTATGTTGAGCAGTAGCTCAATTGTTTCTTTCCCAGTATTTGTGTAACCTCCAGTGAGTTTTTGAGAGTCCCCACTGGGTTTATGGGGTTTTGTTCTATGTCCTCATATAACTTCCTCCATGCTTTCCTTTGCTCCCCTTTGATCTTTTTGTGATATTTTTGTAGTGCTATGTTCAACAGTTTTGTGTTAAGTTAAGGCTGAAACACAATGGGGTATAGGTAACGTCGTCGGCAAGTATTCAACAGAAAACAACTACTGCCCCCTACTACCGTTGAATTATATCTGTTCAGTACTTGACAAAGTTTTCTACAAGAACTACTTTGCAATGCATTTTAAATATCAAAGCTGAAATTTTTTTTCGATTTATTTGGGGGAACACCTCCGTACCAGTTTCATGGTCTTTGCCAATCATCAGCGAAGGCTAGTTCGACCCAATTGAATCGAAAATCCTTCTACCCTAATTGGAAATACCTGAGACAAACACTGAAGTATGAATTCAGCGCCATCTCTGGGTTCCACATTAAAATTCACTCCGACTACGTGTCGACTTCAATTTAAAGCCAGAAACATCATAAAGAGGGGCACTACTTTACGGAAGACCATTAACAAATTGTGAGAAATGGTGGATTACGCAATCCAATCTTCCGCTGGAAACCTATAGAATAAGTATAGTCTAAGCAACAAGTGCTCATTAGGTCAAAATGTTTTCGCCTTCTCCGAAAATTATAATTGAGGTGTCATTCGATTCGGAATGGCAAGTAGATAGTTTTTGAGAAAATGCAAAGGCCGCTCGCAAAAATTGCAATAGTTATAAAAAGTTAAGTGAAAAAATTAAAAGGGGGAGTAATTTTATGTCAATATCTCAAAAACTATTCGAAATAATTCAAATTTGACAAAAGATTCAAAAAGATGACGAAATTTACTAAAAAAAGTTTCAACTCGCGGAACGCTAGGACCAGTATTTATAATTTTCCCAGAGGGTTGAAAATACGCCAGAAAACGGGTAGGGTAGACCGGGGTCGAATGTAACATTTTCAGTTCAAACAGCAATTACTGCAGAACTGAAATAGATATCAAAAATTTTGATCGTTCAGGTGCTCACTGCATATTATACAATATCAAATCTTGCCATTTCGTTTTTTCTATGAATATAGGTTAATATTTAATTGTAAAACATTGAAGTGGGGGAAAATGTTACTACCGCCCCCAACTCCGGAGCGATTGTAACACTATGCGGGGTCGAAAGTAACATAGTGGTCAGAAGTTTAAACAAAGATTTTTTATTCAACGAAGATATCTGATCTCTTCCTTCTCTTTTTTGCTTTATTTCCTTCTTGTCTAGGAGGAGCTTTGGGAAAAGGTCTAACTGCTTCCGGTGCAAACTCCTCAACTGAGATAGGACGCAAAGTTGATGCTACAGGTTCGTTTTGCAGTTGGTTGTTAGTTTCAACTAAGACAGCTTTTTTTAAAGGCCCATATACAGAACGGTCTAGCGGCTGTAACTTGTGTGAGCAATAAGGCGGAAAGGACAATACCACTATACCGTTCTCAGAGCAGTAGTCCAGGGCTTGAATGGAAATATGAGACGAGTGATTATCCAGTAGTAGGATGACTTTGTGATTAGTAGATGATATTGTATATTTCTGGAAGTGTTTTAAAAACTGAAGAAATTCCTTTTCTTGTATCCAACCGCTTGCGTTTCCAGCGCCAGTGCTTCCAATTGGACCATCCGGAATAAAATGTTCTTTGTAGCGAATCTTTGGAAATATAAACATTGGAGGAATAAAATTACCACGTTCGGCAGATGTCAATGCTCCAACTTGCCTTGTTCCCCTTTTAGTGACAATTCTATTGGGCTTTTGGATGGTTGTAATCCCCGTCTCATCAACATTGTATACATCTTTAGGTTCGAACTTATACTTGTCTAGAACGTTCTTTAGATTTTCAAAAAAAAGATTTACATTGGTTTCGTTGAAACTGGTGGCACGAGATAAAAAACTAGTTGGTTGTGCACACCTTAAAGAGAGCTGTGGTTGTCGCCTCATAAATCTGCTGAACCAGTCTTCAGTAGCCATCTGGTTCTTTGTCCACTGTGGTGGCATTGCTAACTTATATGTATTTGTTAGCTAATTCGTATGCAAACCTTCTGATTTCCTTAGGGCAAAAACCATCGTATAACTTTGCTGCCTTCACTATATAATTTGCCATAATCTTTTCCTGGTCCTCTTCAAAAACCTTGTTCCAAGCTCTATAACCCATCGTTACCAAAGAGTTTCCTCCTCCACCCACACCCGGTAATTCTTTGTTCTTTTTATACCTTGCTAAAGAAACGTGACACAGCTCATATTTCTCTGCCGCTGCACGAATAGACAATTTTCACTTCGGTGTATGCCGCTTCATAAATTGAAATGTCTTCGGATCCTCTGTCCGTTCTTCTTACCTTCGTACGAGGCATTCTGGAATTTTAAAGTATGTAATTACAAATCAGACTATTTTAAATCGTTGACGGGGTCGGTTGTAATGTTACAATCGCCCCCAGACAATATTGTTACAATCGCCCCCGACCGTACTTTATTTATTTTTTTTTTTTTTTTCATAAATGGGGGCAAAAACTGACAGTCACTAGTAGCTATATTATCCAGAAATATCTGAACTAAACGATAAATGTGAATTAAAGTACATACCTGAAGCCAGAACACTTATATTTAACATTAACAAGACTCGAAAAATATTACTTGGGAGCATTGAAAACAATCACGGCCCCGTACACAACACAGTTTGATGCCGACATCGCCAACATACGGATATAAGCTAGCGGGTAGTCTCGCCATTCACACACCTGGCGCAAACGCTGTTGTCTAAATATCTTATGAACTAATATAACCATCACCATACAACTTATGTAACTTTTTATTTAACGTATAGTTATCAACAATACTAGCTTATAAATTTTAGTTTCAATTTATTTCTCCGAAAATAACCAATTATTATTTATTTGAATTTTTTCGATTCTTCTAGATTATGCTAATAAGTTCTTAATGACCTAATGGGTTTTTTGCAAAATAAACTGAAATAATAGAATAGTTAATGTTTAGTTCCAAAGATCCTAGTATTTTATCTACTACACATAAAAGTATAAAAACAATTTTTCTGAAAGGTTATTGTTATCAACAAATGGTATAAATTAAATAAATAATTGAGTCAGAGCTTCAAATTTTGGCTTAATTTGTTGTACAATTAATGAAGAATAAATAAGTCCTAGATTTTTTCTTTGTATCTCCATTAGTTAAAAAGTTATAATAAAATTAAACATACAAAACCAGGTCAGAGTGGTGAAATTAAAGATAACAGAAAATTGAAAATTCAATAACTATAAAAAAAAATTTTTGTCAAATAATACATGGTTGTTTTTGTTTTTTTAAGTAGGAAAAAAATTACAAAGAAATAATTCATTTGTTTATAAGAAATTGTTTATTTAATAAACAATGGCAATTTAAATAAAAAACAAAGTTTTTTTTAATATCAAAGACCAAGATGAATGATGATTTAAAATTTTAAATTATTTCATAAACAACGCATTTGTTTATAACAATTTTTTAAACAATAGGAAATAAAAATTATTAAAAATTATTTTTTAAGTAGCTTCTGATCATACGACAACGGATCAATAATAATATTGAAACAATTTTTTTTTACAATTTTTAATAAAGCTTCATAATTTTTCACCTCGGTAAATTGTTAATAAAAAAACTAAAATTAACAATTTCATAATTTTGCCGACTTTAAACTATTCTAAGACTTTTGAAAAATAGCTCCACTAAAGGAAAAAATTCTCAGATTAATAGTTTAACAAATATCGTGCTTGCAATGTTAATGTTCATGCTACAAAAAATTGTTAATGCATTAATGGAAAATTTATTGAAAAATCGCGATCAAAATTTTTTGACTACGGAATATTGTTCATTGATCTATCTTGCAGACGCCTGAATTTTTTCAATTTTTCATTTTCATATTTAATAAGTTTAAATAGTATTTATTCATTAAAGGTCCGAAGAGGAGGTGGCTTGCGCTAGCCGGAAGTTCCCCTCCTCTTTTTGAATCTTTTTTCAAATTTGAATTATCTTGAATAGTTTTTGAGATATTGACGAAAAATCACACTCCTTTTTATTTTTATCACTTAATTGTTTATAACTATTGTAATTTTTGCGAGCGGCCTAAGCATTTTCTCAAAAACTATCTGCATGCCATTCCGAATCGAATGACACCTCAATCATAATTTTCGAAGAAGGCGAAAAAAATTTGACCTAAAAAACACTTGTTGCTTAGACTAGTATGGTCGTCGGCAAGTATTCAACAGAAAACAACTACTGCCTCCTACGACCGTTGAATTATATCTGTTTAGGACTTGGCTTGGTATTTTTTGTTTTGATTTAAAAAGTTGCGCCCTATTATATTATGTTACAACATTGTGGTTCACCTGATAAATCCTCAAAAACAACATTGATTTTGTTAGGTTAATGCGGTTTCACAACTAAAGTGCAACTTCTCATCATATGAGGTTTCGGCCTATATCCACGGGCATAACGTGGCGCTACGAGTGTTGTACTACCATGTACTACCACCTAAGCTGCCGTACTTAGCAAAAGTGCCAAGCAAAAATAATGTATACTCTCGGCTTATAGCCAAAGTTAACGAATTATTTTGCAGTATGTCCTAAAGTTTGAGAATTTCCTTCGTATGAAGGTCGGATCTACAGAATTCTAAGCAAGATATCAGATAACAGATACGGAATTTTTGCAAAAGACGGTAGTATGACACTTCTGTGGTATAGACGAAACACCGGTGTTAGCTTAAGTTCCGGGGGATATTGTGTCTGTTGTGAAGAATGAGAAGTGCCGAATCTATTGAAACTAGTCATTCCTCACCCTCAGGCAAATACAAGCCAATGCGATTTTCTTCATAGAATTTTCAGCTCCTGGCAAAATGAACATCATCCGGAACGAAAAGGAAAAACGGACTGAATATCGCAAATTGAACTCCTTGAACTCCACAGGCTTTAATCAAACCATTTTGTTGAAATAGTGGTTCTGATCATAGGGGTACTTGGTGGAATGATTGATGATTACATAGTAAACAGATTTTTGTGTGGGATCTGAAGGTATGTAATCTACCTATACTGAAGATATTTTTTGCGATCTTGATCTTCGTTTCTTTTTGGATTTCCGTATTTTGACGATATCTAAGCTCAAAATAATATTAAATATATAGGGATCCTAAGTCTGAGTCGAAGCTTTCTCCTCATCTGAAAACCTAAAGGAGTAAAAATATATAACTTTCAAAACTTTCGATCTTCTGATGTGGAAATAGGTACCATGGTTATTTGGTTTTTGCTTTAATTATATTCAGTTGCAATATCTTGAATAGTATACCTATCATAATTTGTTTTAGGAGTCCTCCTTAAAAAACTACTGAAAGATTGGACCTCAAAAGCTGAAGGAACAATCGTTCCAAAAAGGAGAAAAGCATTCCTGTATGGCGGACATGATTCGACTGTCGTAAATATACTGAGGGCTTTGAAAGTATGGGATGAACAATTTCCTGGGTACGCAATCACCGTTCTGTTTGAATTATACAAGGACACAACAACAAACGACTATGGAGTTGAGGTAAAGCAACTATGCACATTTCATATTTTTACCTGACTTTCGTTCTATCTCCAGATATACCTGCGGAATTCCACAGATGTACCTCCATTTAAATTGAAAGTACCTGGTTGTGACAGCTTATGTCCACTAACAAAACTCGGAGAACTCACCACAAGTGTTATTCCAGTGAACTGGGATGAGGAATGCAAAACAGATGATAAGGATTTTGTCGTTCCCGAATTTAAAAGGCTTTAAATAAGATTTATTTTTTTCTTTTTTTATAAGTACCTATTACCGATTTACTGTTCGTTTTATTTTGAAAAACTTTATTTTTTCCACTATTCCTCGTTATCTTTTCGTGTTAACATGCTTATTTTAGAAGACATGAATAATTAAATAAGCATTACTTTTTGGGCTGGTCTGCCGATGGACGGACCTGTCTCGACGGAAGGACTGGTGGAGGGGCAAGCAGGCAGATTGAGAACAAAAAATATCAGGCCCCCTGTATCACTTTATCATGGGGACAATTCATCAGAGAATTACGTAAAAATATGATTTCCAGTACTGATCAATTTCTTCAAAAGATGTATGGAAATCAAAAAATGGGAAGTATGCATGCATAGGTACTCATGAACAATGATCATGGGTCGTTTGTTTAGTCAGATAGATATCACTGTCTATTGTTGAATGCTACCAAATCGAACATGAGTCTTTAGAAGTGATTCTCTTATGATTACAGTTGGTGATATTCCAATACAACCAACTAATGAATCCAAAAGTCTTAGAATTGCAACTGTCAAACAATAAAGACTATTATTATTAATATTTTATCCAGTGGGGAATATCCCAGTCAGGCTCAAACCCCGATACCGCCGGGCTGGTGTCATCTACCCCGCTAGGCATGAGTTAAACGAAGGCTCCTGCAGAAAGCCTCGAACTACGCTATGACTGGAGTATCTACGTTGAGTAGTTGCGAAAACTCAACTATTGATTTTATGATTTTTTTATATCCCGTTGACAGTATAAAAGTCGGGTTCTCTGTCTCCAGAGCCCTGAAACATCAGGAGGGCGGGCTGATGTCATTTACCCTTATAGTCACTACCCACGTCTGTGGGGTGAGTAATTAGTGGGATCAAGAATGACGGCCTCTGCATTCATCCTGATAAGATTTCTGCCGCACCACGGCAAGCCTTGAAAATTTTCAGATTCGAAAGCAGCATCTCTATCATTCCACCATGAACCCCTATGATCAGAACTACCATTTTAACAGGATGATTAAGGTAAAGCCTGCGGAGTTCAAACAGTTAATTTTGATATTCAGTCCGTTTTTCCACCTCTGTTCAGACGATGTTTGTTTCGCCAGTAGCTGAAACCTCTATAATGAGAATTGTCTTACTTTGATGGCCGAAGAGAACTCCATCAGGCTTATCAGCTTGTATTTACCTGAGGGTGGAAATAGGTGGTCCACAACGGATTCAATTTCCCTGGCACACCAGTGTCTCGTCAATACTATATGAGTTTCGTAGGAGGTAGTATAACACTCGTAACGCCGCCTTATGTCTGTGGAAATAGGCTGAGCCTGCATAAGCTGGCAGCAAATACATTAGTGCCGTTTCACAAAGGACCGATGATCAGCTCTGACGATCCGTCTAGTCCATTGTGTTAAATTGATCGTTCACATGTCTGCGTATCATCGGTCGCTTGATGAAAAACACACGGGCGTCGGTCTAGCCCTTGGCGTGTGCGGATCATCGGTTGGAGTCAGAGCCATTTGATAAATAGATCTTTTCACATGCAAGCTGATCATCAGTTGCGGTTTCAATGCAGTATTGTCATGTGGCGGTGAGCAAATTCTACGTTTTCGCTGTTCTTGCAGTTCGTCAAACGAAGAAATGGACATCCGAAAATACATAAAGAATTTACGTGGATCTTCTCGCAAATTTGAATAAAGGTTACGAAAGCACCTTTTATTGGCCTCTGTAGACATAAAGGATGAAGCCAAATATTTCTGGAGTTTCGTTTCTTTTTTTTTCCTTTCTATCAACCTTTTCACGCACAAAGCGACAACAACGCGATGCTGTGTACTTCTCACATACATGTTGACGACTGATGATCAGTCGAATGTGAAATAGTTATTATCCTAACAAGTACGGAAAAATTCTTTTCCTACAAGCGTGCGTGTTCCGCCCTATTCCCGCACGCAATTTAGTTTGAGAGGTGTCATTTTCCCGCACTAGTGCGGGAAAAATTTTCCCGCACGCTACTGTCACTTTAAGTGAGTTTTTCCCGCACTAGTGCGGGAATAATTTTTCCCGCACGCAAAAGTTTGTTCAAGAGAGCAACATAAGATGTTTCAATGCGCTTGTAGAAAAAATATTGATCCTAACTCATACGGAAAGGTACTCTCCCGCACCCGACTGCGGAGTTCGGGTAACGGCAGTCTCATGCGGGAATGGTACTCTTTCCGTACTTGTTAGGATAATAACTATTATTCGACCGATGATCGGTGGTGACCGATCGTCAGTGCTGATCATCGGTCCTTTGTGAAACGGCACTTATGGTCTCATGCGCCCTACGATACGCTCTACATCTATAGTTGAATCCACATTGAGAAGACATTTAAAGTGACATACAAGAAATAAAGTGGGTCCCTTGCGTGTTTGGTTCAACAAGTTATTTCGGTGAAACGGTATGAAAAAATCTACAT
Source organism: Chrysolina americana (assembly GCA_958502065.1). Classification (NCBI taxonomy): domain Eukaryota; kingdom Metazoa; phylum Arthropoda; class Insecta; order Coleoptera; family Chrysomelidae; genus Chrysolina; species Chrysolina americana. Next base: position 37,869,380 of record OY293410.1, on the reverse strand, counting down.
GCGCTGGGTCAAGGGAATTTTCAAAATATACATAGATTGTATATGATTGGTACTATACATTGTTCAAACAATGAATGAGCAGGAGATTAGGTGTACGGCTTTATCAAGTTTTTCAGTAATTTAGGTGGAAACGATGGACTGACTATAAGTCAAATTCAAGAATGATATTTATTTCGCAGAATATTGTTTAGTTGGTGAACTAACTCCTCGAAATGGCCAATACATGCATGAACAACGTCTTGACATTCACATTATGAGACTTTCCACTACCTGGTTTTGTGGTTTCCCATAACACCACTTTCATGCGACAAACGAGGTGCAAAAAATTATTTACGATGGGTTCAAAAAAGTACAGAATAACAATCATTGGAGAAAATACGTTGCATATTATGCAATACATGTTGAAGATATTTTCAAACTGTCGACAATTTGCAAGATGATATTCCACAGATGATAATTTCCTCCGATCAAGTAACACAAACTAGATGAGTATTATTCAAATAGTACTGAAGGTGACATCTTTTCATAAGGTTATCCCTCAAATCATGCCATTGTTGCCATGTCACAATTTTTTAAGGATACGATAAGCACGTCAGCTAGATTTTTATTTTTGTTGGGTGAATTCATGGCAATCAAAACCCAAAACTATTGTCTTGGATGATATATAACAATAAGAAGGCAACTGAAACGTTCATTGCAGCTTGTTGGGATCATGTAAAACGATAGTATTTCCATCGCCGAACGGAGATTCTTCGTTGTCGAAATAGTCTGGTCAGTGCGGCAACGCTGCATTTGATATTTGACAGAACAACTAAACATTTCTGTTTGTTTTTGTCTTTGGCTTCTTGAAGTGTTTTATCTTGAATAAATGGCAAATTCTGAGTTAATTTGTGTTGAATTATCATTTGTTTTTATTATTAAACAATGGTGAAGCATTGTGAAAAAAAAAAATTTTTTTTCAATGTTTAATAAAGCTTTATAATTTTTCACCTTGGCAAATTGTTAATAACAAAACTAAAATTAACAATTTCATAATTTTTCCAACGGTAAACTATTCTAAGACTTTTGAAAAATAGCTTCACGAAAGGAAAAAATTCTAAGATTAATAGTTTAACAAATATCGTACTTGCAATGTTAATGTTCATGCTACAAAAAATTGTTAATTCATTAATGGATAATTTATTGAAAAATCGCGATAAAATTTTTTTCACTACGGAATATTGTTCATTGATCTATCTCGCAGACGCATGAATTTTTTCAATTTTTCATTTTCATATTTTAATAAGTTTAAATAGTATTTATTCATTAAAGGTCCGAAGAGGAGGTGGCTTGCGCTAGCCGGAGTAACCGTTTTCGGGCGTATTTTCAATCCTCTGGGAAAATTATAAATATTGGTCCTAGAGTTCCGCAAGTCGAGATTTTTTTTTAATAAATTTCCTCCTCTTTTTGAATCTTTTTTCAAATTTGAATTATCTTGAATAGTTTTTGAGATATTGACGAAAAATCACACCACTTTTTATTTTTATCACTTGATTGTTTATAACTATTGTAATTTTTGCGAGCGGCCTAAGCATTTTCTAAAAAACTATCTACATGCCATTCCGAATCGAATGACACCTCAATCATAATTTTCGGAAAAGGAAAAAAAAATTTACCTAAAAAACACTTGTTGCTTAGACTAGTATGGTCGTCGGCAAGTATTCAACAGAAAACAACTACTGCCCCCTACGACCGTTGAATTATATCTGTTTAGGACTTGGCTTGGTATTTTTATTTTGATTTAATAAGTTCCGCTCTATTATATTATGTTACAACATTGTGGTTCACCTGATAAATCCTCAAAAACAACACTGATTTTGTTAGGTTAATGCGGTTTCATAACTGAAGTGCAACTTCTCATCATATGAGGTTTCGGCCTATATCCACGGGCATAACGTGGCGCTACGAGTGTTGTACTACCATGTACTACCACCTATGCTGCCGTACTTAGCACAAGTGCCGTATCTCCAAAAAATATGAATGTTGAGATATTGGATTCTGTAGGTTTGAAAACATATAAATTTTGCGTTTTATTAAGCAAAAATAATGTATACTCTCGGTTTATAGACACAGTTAACGAATTATTTTGCTGTATGTCCTAAAGTTTGAGAATTTGAAGCTGGAAATTAAAATATTTCTCATGTCATTTCATAGGTAATCTTCCAGTGTCGTAACTATCGAGAAAGGAAAACCGAATTGGAAAAGAGTAAAGTTAATGAATTATGAAAAAACATGTCAATTAGAGCATCGGCTGTTCTCAAAATACTGTGCAGATTCTTCCATCGTAATTTCAGGTTTCCATTCTATATTGGGTTTCCATTATTTCCATTTTATTGAACCTCAATATTTCTGTAAACGACGCACGACACTGCCGGTGAGGAAATATGTCCCTTACAAACAAAGTTTGAGGCGTGAGCGGCGAGTTATACTCATCTAGGTTGTGTTATTTGATCGGAGATAATTTCATTAGGACAAGATTCTACGGAAGATTTGAATGACCAATCCAACCTTACTACCAATATGCAATATCATTGTTTTTCGTAACGAACTTAAGCTATTGCGATAGTTGTATCATTTTTCATGATAGCTGTACAAAAAAATATTTGTTTTGTGTACTTTACAAAAAAAGACGCTAAAATTGTCAAAACAGAATATATTTGGATTCACCAAAATGCATATAGTTGATTAGGTTTACGATATGAGTAATGGTTAGGGAGTACTATATTAACATCTATTCCGAATGTCCTATTTGAACCCACAGGAAGTTTAGCAGAGATGGAAAAATCTTGTAGTATTCAATTCCTATGGCTTCATAAGATTTCCAAAAAATTACTTTCTATTATATCATTAGAAAGGAACGGTTATGCTGAATAGTACAGGCAAGAAAAAGTTGTATGTTCCTATTTAAGTTATGGACCTACAGAGTATTGTTTTTTTCCCAATTTTTCCAATATTTTTTTTGGCGGCTTTTTATAACGCCGACGAATGAAAATAAAATATCACAGTAGTAGCAACTGTTATCAAGTGACGTATGGTTTCCATAGCCAACTTTTCAATTTTTGGCTTTCATTTTGCTTCCACGGCCTACTCGGTGAATTTCAATAATAATTTTTTTCTGATCTAGTTTCTGGTTAGATACCAACTTGTGATATGTCATTAGAAAGAGAATTGAATGCTGAATAAAGCGAAAAGAAAAAAAATAGGGTTTCCATTTAAAATAAGAAAGTTGATGTTACTTCCGGTCAGACCGGAAATTAACTTCGACATGTCAATATGCTCAAATTCTAGCTCTTATGTCATTATATCGACGCTCCAAATTTCACAAACTCACTTCATACAAAAACTGAGATATTCCGTAGGCAATACTTCCGTAGCCACCCGGTATACGCACGTGCAATGTGAATCTGGAATAAGGACAACTTAATTGAAATACTGCCTGCCTTTATTAGAGGACGGTTACGGATTTAAGGTTCCTTTATTTTCACTTCGCGTGAGATCGTGGACACGATATAACTCATGTCTGATAATTATATGATTTTTTCAACACAAATCGACATTGAAGCCCCCTTTGGCCATTTTATCATCACAATAATTGTATCTGAGTATAATATAAATTATGTAGAACGAAAAATCTGAGAAACTCGATTTTATTTATAGGTTTTGAATAACGAACCCCTATATAAATAAGAGACGGACAGACAAAACTGCAATAACTCTGTTTTAAATCACAGAATATAAAATAAAGTTGCCTTTAATACTGACTGGCGCTATTGCAATATCTCTCTAATAACTGTGCGTTTTTACACACTTTCCCGCACGCATTTCAGTTTTGAAAGTATCACTTTCCTGCGTTAGTGCGGGAAAAATCGCGTTTCCGCACTAATTCGCTTTCCCGCACTAGTGCGGGAAAGTAAAATATGTCTATTAAACTTTATACCTACTTAGGCCTACCTAACCTAGAAGGTTACACAGGGTACAGTTTTAGCAGACGATCCTCGGCAATGTTTCTAGCAGATTCAGACAATGAGGGAAGGGAAAGAGGGTCAAACAAGGGGGTCGCTGGCTGCAAGGAGAACCTGCTGATCGACAGATGCATCACGCAGGACTCCGTGCAGTATAAGCGTAACCTTTCAATGGCCTGGATCGATTATCGCAAGGCATTTGATACAACATCGCATGAGCTCATCATGCATTTGTTCAGATGCCTTACGGTACCCGATCAAATAGTGCGATGGATTGAACAGCTGATGCCGCTCTGGAGGACTCACTCCACCATACAACTGCGGTACCCCCAGTAACCAGAGGTTTAATGTCACACATCTGTTTTACATGTATGACAGTATATGCCTCGGTAGAGAAAGATATTCATCAGTCCTTAAGGGTGGTGGAAGAGTAGACGCATTCTATCGAAATGGAGTTTGGGATAGTCAAATGTGCCCCAATGAATATCAGAAGATGAAGAAAAGAAAACGAAGATATCGTTCAGCTCCTAGACGAAAGCATCTTCATTATCTTTATACCGAAGAAACATATACTTACCTAAGGGTGTAACAACGCCACTCCCAAGCGGTAACCTCAATTAAAAACTCTCACTGCGAAGTATCAGCAAACACTCGAATAGTTCTCGTCATCAGAACTGTCGGAGAAGAACAAAATTGCTGCAACTGATATGCCAAATAATGGAGGGCGCGTGGACTTTTGATTTATAGTCTACATTACAAAATGGTACTAGATAGAGCATGTGAGGTTATCAGGAGTTCAGATGATACCCTTCTCTGCATGGCCTTTGGCCATGAGAAAGCATCAGGGATTGGAGCATTTCTTTTTAAGGCAGCAGCCCGTGTGCAACCGATGAACTTGATTTCGTATTTGACACTGAATGAGGTGAGCCATACTCAACAATCAACTGAGCCCAACACGAGCAATCCTCAGGAGTCTTCGAAAGGCTTGTGCAAGCTAGAAAATACTTACTTTTTAACGTGCTATTCACGGACGAGAATTTGAACTATTCAATTAAGACCGTCGATCCTGAGTACGTCGATCATCCATCCAAAGGAATGGCCGCAGTCAGCGTTGCGAGTTAGGATGGTAGGTCCTTTGTAAGTTTTCACTTCGAGTTAATGTAGCTCCTCTAGAGTCCATTTCACCAATACAAAGGAGAAGAGTAGAATCGTTAAGCAAGCATGTTAGTTACAGCAACTTTGTTCTTCCCCAATAGTTCTGATGACCAGATCTGTCAGAGTTTATGCTGATACTTACCGCGGAGATAGTTTTTAACTATGGTTAACTCTTGAGAGCGGAGTTGTTTCACCCCTAGGTAAGTATACATCTCTCCGGTATCAATATGATGTAGGATGCTTCCGTCTATGAGCAGTACGTCCTCCGATCGCCCTCTTCTGAGATGAACCGTGACACATTTATCGATCCCGTTCTCCATTTCGATTTCAGGGGTTGCAGCAGTTGTATCTACAGGTTTATTTCCTTAGTGAAATGGACAATGACAACAGGGCGATGTAGAAGAGAAGAGGGCTACGGTACTCTCCCTGAAACACACGCCCCTTTCTAAAGATAGCCGGCCCTGTTTGGACTCTGACTTGACCAGATCTTATAATTGAGCGAGTCCCCCAGGGTGTCATCACCCTAATAACACACGATGTCCGTAGGATATCTATTTCATGTCCATCACGAGTCCAAGTTGTCCATGGACGCAAAATGGATGTACGTTACGATGCCCATCTCTAGATAAGATGTACAGTTTCGTATGCCATTTGGAAGTCGTTTTATATCCATGGACACGAATCAGGTGTACATGAAATATCCGTCAATGGATGTCATTACTTTATCCATACATGGACATTTATATGCTATCTATAACTGGACATCCATCATGTCACCATCTAACGCCAAAGGAAACACGTGAAGAAGAAGAAATGCTGTCAAAAGTCAACAGGTTATATTTTCAAAAGGGCGTTTCTTGTCTCTTAGCGTGCTTTCGGCTTGGCGTTTCTGTATTTTGTTCAAGGTGATATGTACTGTGACACTGTGTGAAAGGAGCATTTGCGTGAAATTAGCCACACTTTTCCAGCCACAGTTTCTTTTCTTAGGTGCAATTGAGGAGTGACCATCTGCGGAGTTGCCACATCAATTATTTTTAGAGAGATGTTCACTATCAGTATCTTTTGTTATTAGCAGCTGGAGAAGAGGGTAGCATAATTATTCAAGGAAGTATTGATATGTGTTAGGAAGAAAAAATCAAAAAATTCAAAAAATCTCGAGTTGAAAATGGACTAGAAATACTATGTGATGAAAGATTTTCAGAAAAGTTCGTACATACAGGGTATCAAAATGAGTGGGTAATTTAAATTTAAAGATAAATAGCAATATTTGAGCGGTATTTGAAGAGTAGGGATATTCTCTACCTGAAATTTTTGGTGGATGAAACATGGTTCAAAGATCTTTCGGTTGAGGACATTTGAAATACTATTTACAGGGTGAAGTTAATTAGTTTGCTAGTTAAAGAATTGGCACACCAATAATTATCATTCCATGGATGTCATTACCTTATAAAAAATATTCCCGAGAACGGAAAAACTGAACCAGCAATCCGGAAGGATATGAATACAGGTTCAAATCACAAATGTTTGAAAAAAGTATTATTTTGGGAGTGGTAAACTTCGTGATGGAAGTCCGCGTGCCACATGGAAAAAATACAGTTGGAAAGAGGCTATTCAAATCGATTAGTTTTGCTGTCAAAATTACAGAAAAAAATAAAGTTTTATTCAGGCAGTCAAGCCAGGTTCCTAGGAGAAAATCAGAGTTCGCTAAATCGATCCCAGCCACAATTATTTGTTGAAAGTGTGACATCTACCCTCAAACTCACCATGAATATGATTCAAAATTCAAATATCACCCGTTTTGAAATTGTTTCACTTGATATCGAATACAAATAACTATTAACTGTGAATGCAGCTCCAAGATGGCGGACGAGATTTGTGATTATGGTCAAATTCGATTCTAAATTATGTGACGTAGAAAACAGAAAGGAGGTCAGGTGCGCAAAAATACCAGTGGAAAGAACATGAGAAACTTGACATTTCCAGCATGTCAATTTTCTTTGGATGGCCGTCGAAGAGTTGAAAAAAAATTAAAATGTTTTCTCAGGCTATAAAACTATGTCAAGGAGGTACGGTGCATAAAAACTAAAAATACCAGTGTAAAGAAAATCAAAAACATCACGTCTTCAATATGTTAAATCTCTTTGGATGGCCGAAAAAGAGTTGACAAAAAATTTAAATAATTTCTCAGGCTATAAAACTATGTCAAGGAGGTACGGTGCATAAAAACTAAAAATACCAGTGGAAAGAGCATAAAAAACATGACATATGCTATACGACAAATCTCTTTGGATGGCCGTAGAAGGGTTGAAAAAAAACTTCAATATTTTCTCAGGCTATAAAACTATGTCAAAGAGGTACGGTGCATAAACACTAAAAATACCAGTGGAGAAAGCATAAAAAGCATGACATTTGCAATAGGACAAATTTTTTTGAATGGCCGTTGAAGAAATTTGAATGAATCTCTGGTACCGAAATGAAATCAAAATATTCCTGATATAAAAGAAATCAAAATAAATTTGAAATAATGAAAACCAGAACACAATTCTGAAGTAACGACGCAAACGCAGTGTACAAAATTCCAGAGATACCTGATATTTTAAAAAGCTAGACCATTTCGGAGATCTGAAATGATTTCCTTAGGTTAGACACAAAATTTAATTTGTATACATATAATATGATTATCCGTAAACCGTAACTCCAATCAAAAAAATGTATGGAACAAAAAGTGTTCATTTTATCAAATCCTATATGGGAGTATGTGAAAAAAAATATCGAATTGTATAATAAGATTATCTGAGGAAAAATATTACAAGTGATTTCACCGTATGTTATATAATTTTTAAAAAATCAAAAGAGAACTGACCAGTCGCAATTCTGAAGTATTTTATGTCACTTCAATTTAAATTGAGAAAATATTTTATATATTTGTCAACTCTTCTACGGCCATCCAAAGAGATTTAACATGTTGGAGACGTGATATTTTTGATTTTCTTTCCACTGGTATTTTTAGTTTTAATGCACCGTACCTCCTTGACATAGTTTTATAGCCTGAGAAAATATTTAATTTTTTTTTCAACTCTTCTACGGCCATCCAAAGATATTTGTCGTATTGCAGATGTGATGTTTTTTATTCTCTTTCCACTGGTATTTTAAGTTTTTATGCACCGTACCTACTTGACATAGTTTTATAGCCTGAGAAAATATTTTAATTTTTTTTCAACTCTTCTACGGCTATCCAAAGAGATTTGTCGTATTGCAGATGTAATGTTTTTTATGCTCTTTCCTCTGGTATTTTTAGTTTTTATGCACCGTACCTCCTTGACAGTTTTATGCCTGAGAAAATATTTAAAAAAAATTCAACCCTTCTACGGCCATCCAAAGAGATTTGTCGTATAGCAAATGAAATGATTTCCATGCTCTTTTCACTGGTATTTATAGTTTTTATGCACCGTACCTCCTTGGCATAGTTTTATATCCTGAGAAAATATTTTAATTTTTTGTCAACTCTTTTTCGACCATCCAAAGAGATTTAACATGTTGAAGACGTGATGTTTTTGATTGTCTTTCCACTGGTATTTTTAGTTTTAATGCACCGTACCTCCTTGACATAGTTTTATAGCCTGAGAAATTATTTTAATTTTTTTCAACTCTTTTACGGCCATCCAAAGAGATTTGTCGTATTGCAGATGTAATATTTTTTATGCTATTTCCACTGGTATTTTTAGTTTTAATGCACCGTATCTCCTTGACATAGTTTTATAGCCTGAGAAAATATTTAAATTTTTTTTTCAACTCTTCTACGGCCATCCAAAGAGATTTGTCGTATTGCAGATGTAATGTTTTTTATGCTCTTTCCACTGGTATTTTTAGTTTTTATGCACCGTACCTCCTTGACATAGTTTTATAGCCTGAGAAAATATTTAAATTTTTTTTCAACTCTTCTACGGCCATCCAAAGAGATTTGTCGTATTGCAGATGTAATGTTTTTTATGCTCTTTCCACTGGTATTTTTAGTTTTTATGCACCGTACCTACTTGACATAGTTTTATAGCCTGAGAAAATATTTTAATTTTTTTTCAACTCTTCTACGGCCATCCAAAGAGATTTGTCGTATTGCAGATGTAATGTTTTTTATGCTCTTTCCACTGGTATTTTTAGTTTTTATGCACCGTACCTCCATGACATAGTTTTATGCCTGAGAAAATATTAAAAAAATTTGTCAACCCTTCTACGGCCATCCAAAGAGATTTGTCGTATAGCAAATGAAATGTTTTTCATGCTCTTTTCACTGGTATTTATAGTTTTTATGCACCGTACCTCCTTGACATAGTTTTATAGCCTGAGAAAATATTTAATTTTTTTTCAACTCTTTTACGGCCATCCAAAGAGATTTGTCGTATTGCAGATGTAATGTTTTTTATGCTCTTTCCACTGGTATTTTCAGTTTTTATACACCGTACCTCCTTGACATAGTTTTATAGCCTGAGAAAATATTTCAATTTTTTTTTCAACTCTTCTACGGCCATCCAAAGAGATTTGTCGTATTGCAGATGTAATGTTTTCCATGCTCTTTCCACTGGTATTTTTAGTTTTTATGCACCGTACCTACTTGACATAGTTTTATAGCCTGAGAAAATATTTTAATTTTTTTTCAACTCTTCTACGGCCATCCAAAGAGATTTGTCGTATTGCAGATGTAATGTTTTTTATGCTCTTTCCACTGGTATTTTCAGTTTTTATGCACCGTACCTACTTGACATAGTTTTAGGCCTGATAAAATATTAAAAAAAAATTTCAACCCTTCTACGGCCATCCAAAGAGATTTGTCGTATAGCAAATGAAATGTTCTTCATGCTCTTTTCACTGGTATTTATAGTTTTTATGCACCGTACCTCCTTGACATAGTTTTATAGCCTGAGAAAATATTTAATTTTTTTTCCAACTCTTCTACGGCCATCCAAAGAGATTTGTCGTATTGCAGATGTAATGTTTTTTATGCTCTTTCCACTGGTATTTTTAGTTTTTATACACCGTACCTCCTTGACATAGTTTTATAGCCTGAGAAAATTTAATTTTTTTTCAACTCTTCTACGGCCATCCAAAGAGATTTGTCGTATTGCAGATGTAATGTTTTTCATGCTCTTTCCACTGGTATTTTTAGTTTTTATGCACCGTACCTCCTTGACATAGTCTTATAGCATGAGAAAATATTTTAATTTTATTTCAACTCTTCTACGGCCATCCAACGAGATTTATCGTATAGAAAATGTCATGTTTTTTATGCTCTTTCCACTGGTATTTTTAGTTTTTATGCACCGTACCTCCTTGACATAGTTTTATAGCCTGAGAAAATATTTTAATTTTTTTTTCAACTCTACGACGGCCGTCCAAAGAGATTTGTCATGTTTTTCATGCTCTTTCCACTGGTATTTTAAGTTTTTATGCACCGTACTTGCTTGATATAGTTTTAAAGTCTGAGAAAATACTTAATTTTTTTTCAACTCTTCTACGGCCATCCAAAGAAAATTGACTTGCTGGAAATGTCAAGTTTCTCAAGTTCTTTCCACTGGTATTTTTGCCCACCTGACCTCCTTTCTGTTTTCTACGTCATAAAATTTTGAATCGAATTTGACCATAATCACATATCTCGTCCGCCATCTTGGAGCTGCTTTTACAGTTAATTGTTTGTTGTTGTTTTGTTGTTTAAAATTTTTTCCGTTAACCAGCTGTCATCCCCCTACGAACGACAGCCCTCAGAAGTCGAAACTTGTGCGAGCTAAGGATTAACGAGGTCTTACCTTTTAATGTGCGATTCCTAGTTAATAGTTATTTGTATTCGATATCAAGTGAAACAATTTTAAAACGGGTGTTATTTGAATTTTGAATCATATTCATGGTGAGTTTCAGGGTGGATGTCACACTTTTCAACAAATAATTGTGGCTGGGATCGTTTTAGCGAACTCTGATTTTCTCCGATGAATCTGGCTTGACTGCCTGAATAAAACTTTTTTTTTCTGTCATTTTGACAGCAAAACTAATCGATTTGAATAGCCTCTTTCCAACTGTATTTTTTCCATGTGGCACGCGGACTTCCATCACGAAGTTTACCACTCCCAAAATAATACTTTTTTCAAACATTTGTGATTTGAACCTGTATTCATATCCTTCCGGATTGCTGGTTCAGTTTTTCCGTTCTCGAGAATATTTTGTATAAGGTAGTAATGACATCCATGGAATGATAATTATTGGGTTGCCAATTCTTTAACTGGCAAACTCATTGACTTCACCCTGTAAATAGTATTTCAGATGTTCTCAACCGAAAGATCTTTGAACCATGTTTCATCCACCAAAAATGTCAGGAAGAGTAGGTACATCCTTACTCTTCAAATACCATTCAAATATTGGTATTTATCTTTAAATTTAAATTACCCACACATTTTGATACCCTGTATGTACGAACTTTTCTGAAAATCTTTCATCACATAGTATTTCTAGTCCATTTTCAACTCGAGATTTTTTGAATTGTTCAATTTTTTCTTCCTACCACATATCAATACTTCCTTGAATAATTATGCTACCTTCTCTCCAGCTGCAAATAACAAAAGAAACTGTGAAAAGTGAACATATCTGTAAAAATAATTGATGTGGCAACTCCGCAGATGGTCACTCCTCAATTGCACCTAAGAAAAAAAACTGTGGCTGGAAAAGTATGGCTAACTTCACGCAAATGAAAGGAGCTACAATCATCAATAACAATTATAAGTATATCTTTTTTATGAAATTCATTTTCACCTTTATGATATAATAAACGACCTAAAAATCATCTTCAAACAGGTATACAGTCATCATTCAACATATCACAAAATGGACCATAAAAAAACAGTTTGAAACGGTGTCTTCCAAGTAGATATTATAAGAGAGCAAAGACTCTACCTTATATTGATGAATTGATAAATGAATCAGCTAACAAGGATGGATTGTCTGATTTGTATTCAGATGATACTCGACTGTTTGGAACTTGTATCATGAATAACTATTATTTCTAACTACCCAGAAAGCAGTAATTTCTTGAAATTAGTTAATTATTTGTAAATTCTTCACAGAATCTTCAGGAAAATGCTATGACAGTTGGGATATAAAGCAGATGGATAATGCAATAAAAAAATATTTAAGGAGGGTTAAGGAAAGGATAATGAGTGCATCTAATAAAAAATAATACTGCTTGAGAGGATTATTTTGTTATTTTTGATGTAAATTTGTAGGAGTTATTATTTTTATTTTAAATGAGTAAATTATAATTTATTTTGGAATGTTGATTGTTTTTCATTCCCTTGGGTATAATAACAAAATATATCTTTTGTATTAGGATATAATTACCTGATATAAATTTTTAAAAGTTATTATTTTTATTTTAAATAAGTATAAATATAATTTATTTTTTATGTCAATTGTTTTTCATTCCCCTGGTATTATATGAAAAACCTCTATTCTCCTGGAAAATGTGGACATCATAATCTTTATTAGTTTCAAAGACCTACAATCTATAAAACAAGTCAACATTTTAAATAAGTGATACAAACAGATACATTTATTCACACAAAACAGTATAAGGGACAACGAGAGCCCACTATGAAGATAGGAACTCACCCATTGTATAAAACATGTTATTCAATAAGTATGTCTTTAAGGCTTTTCGGAATTTGAAGTAAGTCACTTCTTGTTTAATATTTGGATGTAAGTGATTGTATACCCTGATTCCATTAGGTATGGGACCGTTAAGGCATATATTCAAATGATTTTGAGGTGTGTAGAGATGATGACTAAATCTTGTTGGGTAGTTGTGTATGTCGTTGAGACAAGGAATGCTGTTTCTGTTGTTATGAATGTAACAGGAAATTTCCAATATATACAGGGTTTTATGATAAAGTAATGCACAAAATTCATATCCCTTTTGAAAAAAATGCAAAAACACGTCAAACTGTTCTTTTTATTCCGCATCTTTTGACATAAGTTACAAAAATAACACGTCAAAGTTGTCAAAGTTATGACGTCATCAACAAATTTTTTCAATGGGAAGCTAAGAGTTTTATTACATTATGTGATAGAGCTTGTGTTTTTACACAAGGGAAAAATAGTTGCAGTAGGGCTCACATAAGAAAAACAACGAGAAAAGGGATAAAAAACGAAATAACAAAACCAATTATAAAGAGAGGTCAAACTTAAACTTATCTAGTAAGAACATGTGTTCTTATAAAATTTTTCAATTGTTTTACTAAAACAACGGTTTGTCAGTGTCAGTCGTACAATTAGTGTCACCACAGTTTTATTATTATGGCTCGTTTAACCGAAAGAGAAAGGATAGAAATTCTAATGATGGTAGGTTACGGCGAACGCCTTCGAAGTCATGAAGAAGCATGTGCTTTATTTAACGCAACACATTTTGAAAGACCTCCAATTGCTAGAAGCACAGTAAGCAGAATTGTTGCAAAATTTGATGCAACGGGAAGCGTGAGGGATGCTCCAAAATCTGGACGACCAGGAATAAGCGACGATGTGAAGTTAGATATTATAATTATATCAATTTGAAAAGTCGGGTCTACATTAACCGGCCAGACAATTTAGAAGACTTAATGGAAAGAATTAGACACGAAATGACTCGTATAACTCCGCAGATGATCGAAAACTCTATAAATGCGGTCTACCATCGTCTTGGCCTATGTCAGTTAGTAAACGGGACACAGTTTGAACAATTCCTATAAGAAATAGTTTTGGTTTAATGGACTGTTTAGTTAATTGAAAAGTTATTATGAAACTTACGTTTATTTCGATTTTTATTCATTTTCTCGTTTTTTTTCTTATGTGAGCCCTACTGCAACTATTTTTCCCTTGTGTACAAACACAAGCTCTATCACATAATGTGATAAATATCTTAGCTTCCCATTAAAAAAATTTGTTGATGACGTCATAACTTTGACAACTTTGACGTGTTATTTTTGTAACTTATGTCAAAAGATGCGGAATAAAAAGAACAGTTTGACGTGTTTTTGCATTTTTTTCAAAAGTGATCGTTGTACGTTTTATGAATTTTGTGCATTACTTTATCATGACCCTGTATATGCAGAATAGTGGTAGTATTTCTAATTTGTTGAAAAGAGGTCTGCATGATTCTTTTCGATTCTTGCTTAACATTGCTCGTATGCATTTTTTCTGAACCGTAAATAGTTTTTGTGCTGATGAAGACATGCCCTACAGCAAAATGCCATATGATAGTCTAGATTGTATTTCAGCAAAATAATAGTTTTTCAAAACATTTAGGTTAAGCACTTTCTGAAGGCATCTTATTTATTGATACAGCTTACTGTTAAAATTTTTTGTTGTATCGCTTATGTGAGACTTCCAATCGAGTGTATCACTCATAGTTATGCCTAGAAACTTAATAGTGTGGCATTTCTCTAAAGTCATTTCAACCGTTCTCTGTTTAGTGTGGTAAATATGAAACTTTGTTTTGCTAGCATTGATATAGAGATTATTAATGGAGAACCATAAAATTAATTTTTCCATGAGGATATTGCATGCTTGTTGTTTAAGGTTGGAGGGACCATTCGATAGCAGCATAAAGTATTAATTTCAAAGGGAAGAGGTATTTTACGATATCCGCGACATAAATTGAAAATAAAATTGGAGCAAGCACACTCCCCTGAGGAACTCCAACTTCTACGGGTGCAAGATGAGAGCGACTTACTGTCTCATGGCCGTCTTCCTCATTGAAGGCAATTTGTACATATTGATGCCTATTTGTTAGAAAAGACTTCATCTAGCTGAAGGCAGATCCTCTAATTCCATATGACCAAAGCTTGTCAAGCAGCCGATCATGGGAAACACAATCAAAAGCCTTGCTTAAATCACAATATATATATGCCTAAAGAACTTTTCTTTAAATCTAATTCATTGAGTACGCTGATATATATGCATCTATTGTTGCTGTAGATGTAGATTTTGACTTTCTGAACCCATGCTGTTCATCTGGAATTAGTTTGAACCTTGTAATGAAGGAGTTCAACCTCTCCAGCATACAGTATTCAAAAAGTTTAGAGAAAACTGATGTTAGTGATATAGGCCGGTAGTTATTCATGATGTTTTTTTCTTTTTTTTTTGTAAAGTGGAATTACTTTAGCTATTTTGAGGACATCGGGGAATGAACCTGTTTCCAGTGAAACATTTATTATGTGAGTAATGGGTTTTACCAGTTCATTTTTGAATTATTTTATAATATTATTGGGGAGGTCATCAGGTCCAGAGGAACGTTTGTTCTTAAGTTTTGAGAATATGTTAAGCATTTCTTCATCAGTGAAAGGAAGTACAACCATGTCCATATCAATGGTTATAGGCGAAAAAAGGAAACCGCTAGATGTCGCTGAAAAAACCAATATGTCTACCGATGAGGGTGAACAACGTACTATTTAACGCATTGAAATTTAAATAAACGGTGTTTTTATGAGAAATTTTTGAATTTGGTGGATTTTGTAGCATTGAGATTATTGTTTATTGAAATTATTAGTATTATTGAAATAATCCCTGGCTTCATTACTTGTATGAGGTATGGAATTATGAGACACTATTTGTGTTTATGAAAGGACTTCTTTAATTTTGGGTGAAAAATGTAAAGATGCCACTAGTACAAGTGGACCTAATTAAGTGATAACCGTCTTCTTTTTTCACCCTAAAATCTCAAATAAAACTACAATCACATTTTTATGAATATATGATAAAGTCTTTTGGGTAAGCAAAGTAATGTTCTCAAAGAACAAGACAAACAAATACCATAATCTCAAAAATGTTTTAAACGTACAAGAAACTTGAACTTAATTTTCATGTTGCAAATAATTTATTGACATTAGAAATATCTGCAACCTATTTTATCACTTTCTTTAACTCCTATTAACATTCGGCTGAGTCTTTCGATATTTCGATAATAGAATGAATAAAACAATAGTCCTGTTCTTGGAAGTGGAGACTGCAAACATTCATATTTTTTGTGATAGATTTTCTAATCTTCCATTTGAAACACAGCTCTTTATCACCAAGAGGAAATTGTGCAATAAGAGGAACACTGGGGTACAGAACAAAATTTCCGCGATTTGGTAGGTACAGTTTTATGAATATTCTGCATGTTAATATTCACCAACACCAAACAGCCAAACACTATAGTTCACAAATAGTCTATTTTAATCACTTTTAGTTGTTCATCTGCTCATAAATAGTAATAAACTGAGAAATATAAACTAAGTCGTTACACAGCAAACAATGGTCAATTATTTGTTGTTCACCCTCACAGTAGTTCCTGGAAAAATTATTAGATGGCGTACACTTCGCTATTTTCGCCTATACAACCGAGCTCAATAAAAGTAAAGAAGAAGACTCAGTGACATATGACATAATAGCTCAGTAGTTCCAATTTCCAATTCGTACATTCGTAGTTCTTTCGTTCAAATTCAAAATGATAAAGGTCAAAGACAAAGCGTAATTTAAAACGATAAATTGAAAACAAAGATGCTTCGGCAGATATGCCGTTCGTTCAAGCTTGAACATTTCAAAGGATATAGAAATTTCAGACAAGTGCACTCCTTGCAGTTTTCATTTTCTAATGAAACCCATTTTAGTCGTACTAACCTCAAACTTGGAAAAATGAATTTTCATTTGGCTACCAAAGACGAAAGACTGTTTGTCAGTCATGAGAATATATTTGCATACGATATTATTACCAAAGAATTCGAACAATATTACCCAGTAAATACTAATCAAGAAGTCACAACTCCAGATGAATTCAATGCCATACTCAGTCAAAACTGGAAGAATTGCTCATCAGCACAAATAGTGAAGGCATTCACAAATACCAAAAAATTTTGTGTATCCAGCAATATAACAATATCTGATAGACGTTTTGACAACTTGGTTGATGGTCTTATGGATAACTGTGAAAAACTCACTGATGAGGAACTCATTAATCTCTTGTATTGCATTTCTGATTTTCCCTCATGTGAATCTTATGAATCTCATAATTTTCATGATGTCTGGAGCTGTTTAGATGATATTTGTTGTTGGAAAATGACTGATTGGGATGTAGATAAAAGTTTTGTTGTAGCCAATGCTTGGTACAAACTGGGATTAGGTGAGTATAGTTGAGTAAATTTGCACCATCTCATATTATAAAAGGTTTCAGGTAAACAGTGTGATTTCATTTATACACTAATTGATAGACTGACCAAAAAAGCAGAGAGTCTACGTAAAGATCAACTAGTGAATATTTTTTTTTACTTTAATGTTTGCCGCAGTCGAGCCGTAGATTTTGAATATGAATTTGCTTTAGAAAAGCTTTTCAAGTATATGAAACCAGATGAAATGGCTGTGGTGGCAATGGGATACTTCAAAACCAAAACCAAAATAAAGTTGTTACCTATTATGGAAGCAATGATTAAAAAAGTAACTGTTAACAGTAAAACTATTCATGAAATTTCTTTGTCTGCAATTTTAAAGGTAAATATGATATTCACATATTTAGTAAGTATATTTTAAAAACATTGAAAGAATATAAATTCAATAAAGCTAGAGAAGTCTGACAAAGTTTTTTAGTGTGCTACATTTTGCCCTCTAACATATTAAATTACAAGAATAACATCTATAATAACCACTGTTTCCCTATACTAATTTCTCAAATCAAAATTTTCAGGTATTGCGATTTTCAAAGCCTTTGAAACTAATTGAAGAAATCTATAATATGTTGGACGTTCTTCAGAATGAAATAGACCGTCTTTCAGAATTATGCTGTCTTCATATAGCTCTCATAGGCACTAGTATGCAAACTTATCACAAAACATCACTTCAAAGAGTATCTGACAAAATTGCCAGAAACATCACAGAAAAAGAAAGGATTCGTTTGAAGGATATTGAACGCATGTTGAATGTACTTGCAATGTTCAACTATGATCCTAAGACAAAACCTGACATTTTTCAAGCATCTTTTGTAGAATTGCACAAACAAAACCGGATGGAAGAAATAATCAAATATCCTAGATGTCTACCATGTGCTTTGAACTACTTAAGTTTGCGGAATATTTACTCGTATGAACTCATGGATAGAGTCTTAGATAAGGAGTTTATTGAACAGACTTATGGAAAAGGTGCAAAAAGGTTAGCAAGAGAACTACTTTCTTTAGACTGCGCAATAGATATAGAGTGTCCTGGATATAAAGGCAACAGGCTTCCACCACACCTTAAATATAAAGGAGCTAAGTGGCTAACAGAATTCACTCCATCATATGATCAGTGGAAGAAAATGACACCATCTGATAAATTAGTCCTAGACACTATAGAAGCAGTCAAAAAAATTGTTAAAGATGAAAACCTCCTATTCATCCATCATGTTCTTCCACACTTTTCCCGAGCAGGTCAGAATTTTTAGTACCTATTGATGATATTAGAGCTAAATATTTTATTTGTAATAGTGTATTTGAAATATCCAGTCATTTATTTTACAACTACCTATTTTAACATATGTCACAGTAAATGAAAGTTTAATCAGTTCACAATAATAGCAGTAGATGTTTTTAAAATTTCCTTCTTGATGAAGTCATTTATTTTACTATTTCCATTTAGAAAAGAATGTGAAATGCAGTGAAGTAGTAATTTTACTATAAATCCTAATTGGTAACAATGTGACCTCAATTTAAAATGACAAAAGAATTCCAACTTGGCAATCAGTACTTGACAAGATATAAAACATACTGATGTTATGAAGTATACTAATGATACACTTTTTATAAATGAACTGATTGAACAGAACACTAGTAAAATTAATGACTATTGAAAGTCTAAGAGAATGTTTTGTTGATTCACTGATTAAAAACATTACTGTAAAAAAGCATCCTATATGCAATTTAGTTCTTTATTTTATAAATGCAGTTGAATTGAATATGAGAAGTCATGCATTAAGTATATTGTATGGTGAAAAACATTGTTATCACCAAATTTCAATTTCCCAAAATCATTGTCTGGTTATCAGAGGGAGTTTTATCCTCAATATGATCATACTTTTTCTTGCCCTGTAGGTACTTTTTGTTTTTAGAAAATATCACACAAATTTTTCTGTTGATTGCAAATAAAATTCATCAATTAAAAACTTCCCATCATGTTCAGTATTTCATTCTTTTAATATTCTGTATTTTTTTTTTAGATATAATACTTTGTAAAGATCAGACTGGCCAATTTGTGAAACCCATTGGATTTGAAAACTATATTTTGGGTGATGTGATGTTTCCTTTCAATGATAATCGTCTAAAGTGGTTTGCCGTTGTTGTTGTGGGCTGGAATAACACTGTGAAAGGTTCCAACCAGCCTCTTGGAACTATGCTCTTAAAGAAAAGGCAGTTGGAGAAAATAGGATACAAACCAGTATTTGTAAGTAGACCAAGATATCTGATTTTTGTCTCACATTTAATTTCAAATACCTATTTCAGATTTTTTGGAATGACTTTTTGTTGCTCTCAGATGAAATGCGCTGTGAATATATAAATAGTAGATTAAGATAAAACATTTTGTACTATAATAAAAAATTGATGAAAACCTGCTTTGCTTTTATGTTTTTGTCAAAGTATACTAATGATCAGGATTTCAATCACACTATTCGTTTAAAAACGCTAAATGTACAGAGGTTGTTTTGAAAAAAAAAAATGTAATCAAATAAGGGCCAGAAGCGAATGGTACCATATATATACTACAAACCAATTTGGGAATATATAGAATAAACTTTATAAACAGAAAACGTCAGTAAGTTTTCAAGAATTATAGTTTCCAGACTCTGTACATAAACTACACAAAGCAACAGATGAATACCATATCAATGGAAACCGGGTTGCGTCTATGCTTTAAAATTATATTTTCTAGTTTCCGTCCTGTTAGTTTTTGTGATTTTTTTTTATTAAATAATCATGGTTAGTGCATTCATGTGATGTGAAATTCATAAAGAATCACCCGAGATCTTTCCACCGGTAAGTTTTGCTGTTATTTATTATAAATTCGATAACCTAAATTTTCATTATTGTAACGGTGTAACCGTAGAGTTTCATTCAAATTCATTAGTTTTTGCCTTTTTCTTTTTAAGGTTATGATTTCTGTGTACTGTATAATCGAATCGCTCGAGATCACGCCAAGTTTTGCTGTTGATATTCATTACAATTTTGACTGATTATATTTCCATTATTGAAATTATTCATCTAAAGTCTTGATTCGTTAAAAAGACAATTCTGTAAATACCATTAACTCTGTTCTGATTTTTTTTTATAATGGTTATGTATGTTTCAAATCGAGTTCATTCTATCGACTGTTGTCGAATATTGGTTTTAAAATGGAATTTTAAGATATGTAGCACTATAAGCTGTAGTTATAATATACACAATCATTTGAAAGTGGAGATAATTGGATTGTGTATAAGTATTTCTTTTTGAATTGTTAAATGTTAAAAACCATTTCATTCCATTTGAAAAAGTAAATATAATACCTATTTACGCAAATTACGCAATTTATCAACCTGATATATTAATGTAATAGATTTCCTGCAGAACCAGGGAGAACTCAATGGTTATCTTTTCTGGGGTTGGAAAATGTAGATACTATCGCCAAATTTGTTTGCTCAGACCACTTCACCGGAGATGAATTTATCATGAAACCCAGAGGTGAGAAAGATATTTGAAGTTTGGTGCCTTGCCCATTATTCATAGAAAGCCTCCAGTGAGAAAACTTTCAATAATGTGAGTTTTCTTTCATTTGGCTCAGTAGGTAGTATTGTTCTAAGTTCTATCAATGAGAAACTGAATACAAATCTATTGTATGATCATAATGGAAAGAAAATCACGTTTCTGTTGTTTGGTTCAAGTATCAGTATGTTGTAATGGATAACTTACGTTACCACTCTTAGCTTTCATTTTCATATGATGGGGGTCCATACAACAAGTGGGTTTCTTGCTCCAAGCAGTAGATCAACCTTCTGAACTCAGATTTATTTATTTGGTACAAGTGTACAATTTCAGTTACATAAAATTTACTCATGTGTATTTTCTTTCTTCTGTTATCAATTTCTGAATGCAAACATTTCAAGCAAATATTAAGTTGCTAAAATTATTATTCTTAACTCTTCCAATAACATTTAAATAATACTTCTGTTTTCAGTGAAATGGTGGAAAAAATTACTTCCGAATCAAAACATGATGATTCAACACAAACATTTACTTGGAAGGAAGTTGAGTCATTGAAGGTAATTGTTGTTCAGCATTCTTGTTTTCAAGTATTCCTGCAAGAAATATATGAGATCCTGCATTTAAAATCATTTTCAAAATTTGGATACTTCTAGGTAGGGCTTAAAAAAATTAAATGGTATAATAGTCATTGTACTGAACAAACTTTTATATTTCATTCTGGTCTCTATACCAATATCAAAAACCATTTAAATCCACTGAACTGAAGAAAGAGGAATAGCAAGATTAACCTGGAGAACTGCACAAATTCAGCAAGGAGAATTTTTGTTGAAGAAACATTTGAAGATCTTTCAATAGGTACTACTAGATGAAAATAGAATTTTAACAGAATGAATTAAAATCTCATTAGAAAAAATATCCAAAGATTTTCATAAATTGCTATCTTAATCGAATATCAAGATATAATAAAGTTTCAAAAAAAGTTACTATCAAGCATTCAAAGTAGAAAATAATACACATTGGGTTGTATTCATAAAATAACTTTTTATTTTTTACAGAATGAAGCTTTCAAGGCCAAAGAAATTGGTTGAAAAATGGCAAAAAATATCGAAGGGAAGCTCCAACAAATTAATTATTTTGTAATAAAGCAGTTGCATCAAATTGAAGAGAATTACAATTTATCAAATTATTCAGACACTTACATTTTATGCTAACTATCAAGGAAGTTTCAACATGTTGAAGAATTATTTATTGTGGGTAAGGCTGCTAACTTCCTTATGTATAAACTTTTGTTAACTTCCTCTATTCATTTCTTTTTCGTTAGCTTTGTTTTAAGTTCAGTTGAAATCTTTCAGACTGTTTTGACCCTCTTCTAGTTGTCTGATTAACTTGAAATTTGGCAGGTATTCACTATTCCATTGACCACGCCTTATGAAATTTTTCATTTTTGTAGAAAAAAAACATTCAAAAACAGGTCAAAAAATAAAATAAATTATTTTTCACTTATTGCTTGATTTTTTATTTACTTTTTCAACATAGTGATATTTTTTTCAGAGCTTATTCCTTTCTTTTCGACAGCAAGCATTCCAACAATTGTACATTACATAGTGCATTCAGGTAAACCTTTTGAGTGAATACATTGCATGAGAAAAACTCAACCTGTTATCCAATGAAATATTTTCCATGAAACACAGAACAGAGATCCCAGTGTAAAAGTATTCATCAAAGTTGAACTGAAGAAATTCAAGCAATACAACAGAGATCCATAATTTGAGTATTTGTATTACAGGAAGTATATAATTGTTTGCATAAAAAAAAATCAGGCTGTATTTTAGTAACATTGCTCTTTTTGCGATACCAGCTTATATAGTAGTACGAAAACAAATATCAATTGAAGTTTATGTCAATGAGATTTTCACTTGTTAACAATTATAACTGATATTTTAAATAGTTATAATAATAAAAGAGCTTTATTGGCATAAAATGAAATAAATCGAATCGCCATCGATGGGAGTTCAAACGTGTAGGTATTCAAATTCTTTATTTCCTTCAAATATCAAATTTTTTCATTTTGTGTAGCACTTAAGAAAATGTCTAATACTAAGGAGCAATGACAAAATACAAGAAATAATTATAAAAAAGTAATACATGGATAAAATACAAATTCGTTCTGTACAGGAAAACACAGTGGATCCTATAAAAAATCATCGAGTGTATAAAAACATTTACCAAGTAGAAAAGACTTAAGACTTCATTTGAATGTTGTAAGATACTTTTTGAATTTTGTTGATTCCAATAGACAATTGATGATTTTAACAAGTGATTTATGTATAATAGGTACATGAATTGACAACCACTTAGTAACAATGACCAGAAGATTAACAGTAACAAAAAAAGTTTTTGCATGAAGATAAGTTCAGTTGTTGGTTCTTAGTAATACGATGTGAAAAATTTTGTCATATTGTCCTCATTGTATCATTGTTGAATTATTTTTGTCGAATTTGCTTGATAATTGTCCCATTATTTGCTGGAACAGTTCTGTTCGAGTTGTATCATATAACAGCTGGTTGAGCGAATTGAATAAGTATGTATGTATGTATTCCAAGGATGAAATGTGTTTTTAGTAATAATAAAATTCCAAACAAATTATATTACTGTTGATAAATCTAAATTTTGTATTGATTAAGTACCACTGTTTTATTTTATTACTTCAATATAAATCATGTTACTATACTGTTTATTTAGTATACTTGTGCATAAGTTGTTTTTTCTTAAGTGTCTTTTGAAAAAACTTATGTGATGTATATTTTCTGATGTATTGTATTGTAATTTCAATAAAATGCAATGAAACAAAACATATTTCTAGAACCATTGAGCCATTGGCTCCGTCTATTTTATTGTTTCTTCTAGTGAAGCAAGAGGTAAGTCATCAATTAAATTATCATCTGAAAGATCTATGAGGAGATCCAACACATTCAATGAATCTGCTGATACATTTAGCTGTGTTTCTATGTGATATGGTGGATTTATGCAGCAGTTGTAACAGGAAGTTCAATCATCGGTTTTCAGCGAGAACATGTAAAATTTCTCCCTTTATGGTTTATTTAACCTCAGCATATTTCTACTACCAAGGTCTATCACCGAAGTCACTGTGTACACTTAGATGTCTAACGAACCCAATATCCATTGACTCCAGATTAACGTCCCTTCCGAAGGATGGCTTGACCTTCACATTATATCTCGAGTTCATTGATATATCATCTGCAGGTATATGCTATATGCTATATTCGCTACTCTATTTGGGCTTTTGATATAGGTGTTACTCCTCAAAGTACTAACTACACTCCAAGTTTCTTCAGATATCGAATGACAGTCAACTTGAAGAGCCAAGTTCAAGTCATAAAAAAAGGGAGGACATAGCACTAATGTTTTTGATATGGACATCGAATAACTGCTTGGAATACACTACAATTTTTTTTATTACCATTATTTCCCAATGGATAATTAATATTCTTAGTGCAAAATTATGAGGAAATAGGTACATCATAACTCATCATATAAAGAATCAAACTGACTGCTTCAGGTTAAAGGACACCAAGATGCCCTAGATAGATAACTTGCTGAGCATTATTTCATTGTGAACCGATTAGAAAAACAATTAGTTTTTTGTTTTTATATCAACAAAAAATAGGATAGTTCTTTGCAGTAATCATAAAATAAAATTAACAGCTAGATCTGTAGAGATCCTGTCATTTACAGTTTGAGTGTATTGTTAAATATACAGACGCTTTGGTTTGTATTTTTTTTATGAATAAAAACCAACCTCAACGTACGGCCGAACCACAGAACTCATAATTATATATCTTAAGATATATAATTTAGGAGTTCTGTTGGCGGAACGCCGAACGATTTGAAACTCCTTGAGTTTAAGGCTACTGTTCAGTCACGATCCGTAAATAATACTTTGATTTTCAATATTTTTGGATATCGCTACTGTGAACGTGAACAGTAGCCCTTATTTCAGTAATTTTCTGCCGTAGACGAGAGTTTCATTTAAATTTAATCAAACATCTATTTAAAATTGAAATGAGTAAGAAGCACATATTAAAACTTCAAGCTTTCATATGCTATTTTAAATCCCTGTTCATTAATGTAAAAAACTTGTAATCAATCTAAAATGCAGATATTTATGTAGAGCTCAAAATTCGAGATTTTAGAATTACGGTAGATTGAGTCGAACATTGAAAATAACAATTCCCACTCCAAATACTTTTATAAAAATTTTGAATTTTAGCAAAATTCCGAGTAGGATCTGAATTTCTAGATCTTCAAGAATTTAGCTTTAAATTATTTGTCCCCTAATAAATTTGGATTACTTCCTTCCATGTCGTTGTTTCCGCAATATACAGAACAAAAGCTAATCGTTTCTTAAATGAAAAGGTCTATTGGAGAACACACAAAGTGTCTAGGCATAATTGACCCAATTTGTAAGTACTGTGATAAGTCAAAACAAAATGTAAAATGGTATCTTACTAAAAAAAGTACTCTCTGAACATTATACCATCAGTGATGTTGAGCTGGAAACTCTAGGTAGGATCAAAGATCTGGGTGTTGTTTTTATCAAGACATTTTTATTCTTCAGATTCATTGAAATTTCGAATTCTTGTGATATGACAGTAGGCCCATTATCACTAACTAAAACCATAGGCAAACCAATTCATAAAAATTTGTTTATCAAAACTTTTTTTAATGTGGTTCATTGGGATGATTTCAGGCCACTTAGTGAAAGCATCCACCATAAGTTATTTCCCATTTTTCTAAGCTATTGGTGGATACTGATTATTTCTATGGGCTGTGATAAAAGAATCATCTAGTATTTGGTGATCCAAGGTTGCTGTGTTTCAGTGTGTGTGTGAATTTGTTTGCTGTAAACAGAAACCTCAATTTTAGTATTTTTTCTTTAAAAATCTTTTAAAATGGACAAAACTCGTGAAAAAGTGTTTCGCCGTAAAGGTAAGTACCAATATAATAAGAGGTTTAATTGATTTTTGTGCCTAATGCATAGAAATTATCTGTAAATTAATTTTGACAAGACTCAGTCAAACTGACATATGTGTGCTGATATTCAAAAAACATGGGAGTAAATACATGAATTTTGAATTTTTATAGTTATTTGGGATGGCACGTATAGAAACAAAAATATTCTGAATAGTTTGGGGCACTTGTGTTTGAATTCATTTACAATAATTGATTTATATGTGCTACTTACGTGCTGAAAACAAATCATGAAGTGAAATCTCGGCGGGCTCAACTACTTAATTGGAATTATGGTTTTTGAAAGTTTCTAAACGAGCAATTTGCAACCAAAAAATTGGCCCCTAAAAACCCAGTACCTATTTATCTTTCTGAAAATACACCCTGCATTTATACTTATATAGGGACACACACCTTTCAAGCAACAAAATATGTTCTGTTTTCAAAAAGTTGCACACTCGTACGAAAAACAGGTATATTTATAATACTTCGTCAATTCGGTAAAATTCCGTTAACTCCACAAGCTATGAACAAAATTTTTTTTGCAACTTAAAAAAATCCCAAATGAAATTTTTGGCAATCTCAAGTGGTTTCGAAGATATGGGCCTATTCTTGATGGCATTTTGTAGGACACATTTCTACCGCGGAAAAACACTCAAAATTCTTCCTTCTTTAAACTTGCACAAAGTACACACCCTAATTGACCTATTTCACACTCTTTCTTTATTGAAAACGGTACTTTTTAGGAAAAAAACTCATCCTTCTTTTATAATCACATAACCAACAAATCTAGGCAAAATGGTGAGTGAATATTATTCATGTCAAGTTGTTTTCTGGAAAAAAAGTGAGTGAATAATTTCCTATTCATGTTGAAATTAAATGCATCGAAGAGTTGGCTGTGCAAATATGAGAGCTCAAAGTTACCAACTTGAAATAAATAAATTCACTAAACATTTTACATAAATTTATTGTTTTGATGTTTTTAAAAGAAGGTTGAATTTTTGGATAAACATAATGCCGTTTTTAATAAAAATATAGTGTGAAACGCCGGGTGAATTAGGGCGTGTGTGTGTGTGTTTAAAGAAAAAATGCAAGTCATCACTCAAAAATAGGCCCATATTTCCGAAATTACTTGAGACCGACAAAAATTTCATTTGGATTTTTTGTTCAGGAGGCCAAACTACTTAAAAGTTGTTGTTAGCTTGTGGCTATTAGTTTACGGAATTTTACCCTTTCGAGTATTATTCAGTGTTTTCGTTTAGTTCTCAAAAGAATCGCAGGGTGTAAATTGATAGAAGTAAAAGTTGTACAGGGGCACAGTTTAATAGCTAAAGAATAAGGGTGAAATACCTATTATGAACACTCAATATTAACCGGATTTAATATTATATTCAAAACAATGCGATTTGAGTAGATATCTAGTGGTCTGTATGATAGCATGGAATTATATCTACCCCATATATATATAGACCACCACTCTGATATAGACCCAAAAGTTGCATTGTATTGGTATTGGTTTTTAATAATGACTGGAAATTTGTGATGGTACAATTAGAGAAATTGAAAAAGATTACAGAAAATGTCCATGTATATAAACAGCTGCGACGGGCTGCGCTACGAAATCGAACATAAATATAGGCTATAATAGGTGTCAGTAATGGTTGATTTCGAAAAATCATGCATTAATGGCAAATCGACCACTATAATAGGGGTCAACAGTGGTCGATTTCGTTTGCTTTGAAGAACATTTAACAGACATGTTGATACGAGGTCGACGGAAAACGTATAATTTATAGACGATTAGCGGATATTATTAGTACAGACAAAACGTTATAATGGAATTAGGCTCGTGCCTGAATTTGCAGAATTCATAAATAGGTACACCAAAAATTTCAAAATGATCCCGATGGGGTAATTTCTAGTTATATACACTGCACGCCAGCGCGATGGAACCACCAACATTACCGATACTGGGAGGCAAAATAAGTTGTTAAATAGCTTTGGATTCGTGATCAGACCATTATTCATTTTACTGCAAATCCACTTTGTTTTTGAATAAAATTCAGTTCTGAAAATCCAAATTTGTCTAACTCCTCATATATAGAAACAGCTTCTGTAACTTCACTAATTTTTGACGTAAGTAGAACTATTTATTTTTGGTGTATCTATATTGATTCTGCGAATTTCACTATTCCACGTCAGAAATTTCGAAAGTTACTGAGATGTTTCCATGAGGAGTTTAACAATTATACCCAGATAGCACACAATATATCCTATGGATATCCGTTTCGAGTCCATTTCAGGTCGGGATATCCCCGGACATAGAATGGATATCCGTCATGAGATAGTAAATGGATATTCAACACTGAATATTTTATGGAAGTCCATAGAAAATCCATTAGCGACAGTGGATATATATTCGTCTCGCACAATAACGGGTCTCCTATGGACATCCACAAGACGTCCATATGATAATTCATCCGTTAAAGAAGATGAGGTTAACATTCAACAAAAAATAACGAATGTGTGTACAACTACACATTTTCTTACTACAATAAATTTTGGTATTAGGTTTATTTCCATATTTAATGGAACCGCACTTTCGTGATATTTTCGACCTAGGATGTTGAATTGAATAATCGATAAATACACGAAGATATACAAAATAACCTTGATGCAATAATTTCAAGTGATATACACTGCACGCCAGCAACAATGGAACCAGCACCGATATTTTGGAAAATTATAGTAGGAGACAAAAAAGGTCAAAAGTACCTATCACTTGATCATTAACACGTTGCATGCTGACAACGTCAGTGTGTAGTTTCGCGAGATGCTGACGACGCCGCAACTGGCGTTTTCTTAGTATTTGAGAATGAGTGAATTTTTTTCCTCTGAATTGAATAATGATCTCATCCTCGAAAACTCGATGGTATATTTTTCCACTTTGATAACGGAAACTTCGTATTCATCGATTTTATTGTGAAAGGAATAATTTTTTACCACGTTTCTACCCATTCTTGTTTATCTGCACTTTTGCAAAAGCACTTTGACCCTCTTCTAGTAGTCCGAATAACATGAAATCTACAGGTGTTTATAATTCCGGTGACAGTGCGTTATGAAATTTTTGTTAAAGCAAAAACAAAATGGCGGCTCCATGAGAAGAGAAGATTATGAATGTTTTTGTCAAAATTCATTAATTCAACGTGGTGTCCGATTCTATTCTATTCTATTTCGGGCCGGAGTCTATTTATTCTTTATGTCAATCATTAATTCAAGGTGGCGGACGAGATTATATTCAAAATGTGTAATTTCAGTATTAAAAATTGAAACATTGTTTGATCATACTGTAATTGATACGCATTTTTAACATAAACAAGAATATTTAAGGCGAATGGAAGGTTACCGAATACCGTATCCTTCCTCAATTTGTTCTGTGAAAAAATCTTACATCTCTGTGTTCGGCCACGATGAAGTTATTTTAGTTTATTCATGTGTGTTTCTGTCGTTCTTGAAAAAGAATTTTAATATTTCGAAAAAAAAAAATAAACTTTAGAAAAACTTGATTATAAAAATAAGGAATATTCAATAAAATTTTTAGAGACTTCGTTGGCAGTTCTTATTGATCTATAATATACAGGGTGTTACATTTGAAATTGCGAAGATCACATGGTTATTAAAAATGTTTGTCAACATGTTTTTCGCACCCTGTACATCACAGGTTAATATTTGAATCTCATTAAAGTTAATTTCAATGGGACTTGGCAAAACTGTGTTTTTCCAAATAAAATAACATAAATAGGTACCAATTATTCATCATGTTGAAACCGAAAAACTGATAAAAAATACAGGTTACCTTAAAAAAACAAAGTTGGGACCAGCCCAGAAAAAACAGAACACCCTGTGTAAGTGCCATCATATTCATTTTGTTGAGCTCAGAAAATAGCATACTTTTTCTGATAAAATCATCCATCTATCTAAAATAGAAAATGAAGTATTGGACGCCTGTGGTGTCACTCAATGAGAACAAAAGAAGTTTTTCCCTTCACAACACTAGTAATTTGATTCCTAGAAATCCCAGATGCAGTTTAGTAATTCTACTGATGAAGTTAACTTGGTTAACGAAATGCGCATGTAGGAGTGAAATTATTAGTGTGGTGAAGGGGAAAATTTCTTTTGTTCTCATCCATCTATCTATTAACATAATGGAATGTCTCTCTAAGTTGGAACCATATGGAAAACTTTGTTATTATTCATTTTCTGCATGTTCTGAAATCTGACATACAAAATAATCATATATCAAGTTTTTTCAGTCAGTCAGTCAGTCAGTTTGCAGTTACATTCATTAGCAATGAAATCTTAGGTTTTGTTAATTTTTACTAATTTTTCTATTTTGAATGAACATTTATCTCTTGTGATTATGAATCATGATAACTTTTTCGTTTCAAAATGTTTTTTGTAACTTAAACATTTTAATAGCAATTTTCAATTTCAAGTATAAACGTATTCTAGTTTTGAGTAAAATTAATAATTTTGGACAAACCGCGTATAATACTGAAAAAAGTTGATATCTGATAATTGTATTCTAGATTTGAGAACATGCAGAAGTTTTTATGAGGAATAACTTCTTTCTCTAT
Source organism: Chrysolina americana (assembly GCA_958502065.1). Taxonomy (NCBI): domain Eukaryota; kingdom Metazoa; phylum Arthropoda; class Insecta; order Coleoptera; family Chrysomelidae; genus Chrysolina; species Chrysolina americana. The sequence goes on along the minus strand of OY293410.1, from coordinate 37,838,807 downwards.
AATTAATAATAAAAAAGTTCTCCATATGATTCCAACTCATTGAGACATACTGTATCAGCGATACATCATTTACTGAAACAGAAATCAGATTATGAGAGAGTTGAGAAATGAGGCAGAAGTAAATATAATTTTTTTTTGGCAGGTATGAGTGAGACTTGTCTCGATACTTTCGAAAAGTTGCATATAGTCCAGTGAAGGTAACAGTGCCTGTTTTTGTGTAATTATTCCATACTAAACAAAATTTAGATGAATTTTGGATCCTCCGTAAACCGCGCCGACGGCTTAGGAAAATCTTCTGTTTTCCAAATTTCAACAAATTCTAGACGCGGTTCAACCCGAATTTTTAGTTTTCATATATATATATTACTTACTTCGCATAAAAGTGATTGTAGAAGAAATGTTAATTCCTGTGCATTAGCTGAACATGTAAATCGTTTTGACCATAGAATGGGTTTCGATAATGTTAGTGTGCTTGAAATAGAAAACAACATTTTCAAAAGGACATTTTTAGAAATGTTACAAATTAATGAAGAGAGTAACAGCTTAAACAAGAAAACTGATTTGAATAATTTAAGTAAAATTTACACCTATATTTTAAAACTGAACAGAGATAAATCGAAAAATTATAGTAATGCTAATACACCTAGTAGAGTCACTTGATTTTATAATATCAATTCAAAAATATTGACATTAATTTTCAAATTCAAATACTGTCAGTCCGCATTTTAATTTTTATACAATATTTTTTACTTTACTGATGCTAATTTAAATTTTTACTCAAGTTATGTATGTTAGTAGATTCGATATATTTCTCCATTTTTTATTTTGTCCTGTTATAGTTGTCCTGAGGAAGGAAATAAACTTTTCCGAAAGCTTGACAAGATAACAAAGAGTTTTCTTTAAGACCAACATAAGACTGCAACCTCAAGATTTTTCCAATTCTACAAGTATTGTCAGTCACGATATACCCAACTTTCATATATATATATATATATATATATATATATATATATATATATATATATATATATATATATATATATATATATATATATATATATATATATATAATATATATATATATATATATATATATATATAAATATATATATAAATTGAGCATCTGAAATCCTCTGAGGAATAATGCAATTACTTGTTATACTCCCCGTATAGGTACGAAGCGCCTTTTGTAATAGAATATATGATGTGCATATTTCGTTATCCAATATACAAAACTGGAATAAAATTATGGGCATATCAGTCCGGTCGACCAGTACAAAATATACTTAATATACATGCGATCGCGATGGATTATTTGTCTGAACTACTGTAGACCAGAAGACCAGAGTAGCCCAGTTGAATATTTGAGTATCCATTGGATCTATCTATTATATTTTGTATTGGTCGACTGGATAATTTTATTCCAGATCTCTGTATAGCTACATTGTAGTTCATATTTTTTGTTCAGTTGATTGCATCAATACATTTCGAGATTCTTCTACTCGTATATAGGAATTAAAACTAAAAAAAATTAATTCAACCCTAAATTGTTCAAAAACTTTATGCAGATTTGTGTTGAACAGGATGTATTTGGTTAAATGCATCAATAAAATGAATGATCAATACACCATATCCACTAACTTCAAGGACATCATTAGCAAAGCCAACAGCTTAATACAACTCTTTAAATTTGAGGCATCTGCAGAGTGACATCAAAAACAATCGGGTTTGTGTATCACCGAGTTGTTCGAATTTCAGTCATTTGGATATATCAAAGGCAGGGGCCTTCGTAAAAAATTAAATCTGGTATATATAAATATGGCGGTCTGAACCAGCAGATACTACTATCATCCTGAATTTGAATTGATATTGGTATTTTACAAAACCAATTTTTCGGAAATCGAAGAAAAATTCGCTGTTTTTGTGTATTGTATCAGCCAGATGAAAAATTGATGCATAGTTGATTTGGTTCACATATATGAAAAAGTATCTTCACAAAATGGCCACTTGAAATTTTGCAAAAGGTAAGTAACTTCAGCACCCTGAATCTATACTGTTGAATTCAATAGGGACATTTGGCCAGCATCACAATTTCTACAATATTCAAAAAGTCGAGCAAATTCATCGATAACCAATTTTTCGTTGATGCAGGGTCGTTTAGATTTTTTCAGAACTAAATTAAATTTTTTTCAGGAACAAAGTGGATTATATATTGTATGATTTTGCGATATGCTAGCGACGCCGCAAATTTGGCATGGTGTTCATGTACTGCATTATGGAATTTATGTAGAAGGAAGCAAAAATGGCGGCTTCAAGATAGCGATGGTGTGATAGGGTTCTCGAGGTCGGTGATTATGCATTTTTTGTCAAAATTCTCCTATCAGTAAATACAGCTGTTGAAAAATCTTAGAGCAAATTTGCTTTTTCATTGATTGTTTTTTTGTGTGTTATTGTTGGTGGTGGTGATGGAAGATGATGACTACAACTCAATTTTCAGTCACAGATAATTCTACATTTGGATATGTAAATGACTGTTCGTAATTTCGAAAGGAATTCAGTATATTTTATCAATTCTCACAATAATCCAATCCGGTTAGGTTTATACCACCACCAAAATAGACAACATAAGGAACCAAGCACCAGGCCAACCAAGAAAAAATTGTTAAAAAAACCGAAAATGAAACTCAAGACAAATGTTGTTCTGTTTTCAATTTGGAAAACAGAAGATTTTCCTAAGCCGTCGGCGCGGTTTACGGAGGATCCAAAATTCATCTAAATTTTGTTTAGTATGGAATAATTACACAAAAACAGGCACTGTTACCTTCACTGGACTATATGCAACTTTTCGAAAGTATCGAGACAAGTCTCACTCATACCTGCCAAAAAAAAATTATATTTACTTCTGCCTCATTTCTCAACTCTCTCATAATCTGATTTCTGTTTCAGTAAATGATGTATCGCTGATACAGTATGTCTCAATGAGTTGGAATCATATGGAGAACTTTTTTATTATTAATTATAGAGAAAGAAGTTATTCCTCATAAAAACTTCTGCATGTTCTCAAATCTAGAATACAATTATCAGATATCAACTTTTTTCAGTATTATACGCGGTTTGTCCAAAATTATTAATTTTACTCAAAACTAGAATACGTTTATACTTGAAATTGAAAATTGCTATTAAAATGTTTAAGTTACAAAAAACATTTTGAAACGAAAAAGTTATCATGATTCATAATCACAAGAGATAAATGTTCATTCAAAATAGAAAAATTAGTAAAAATTAACAAAACCTAAGATTTCATTGCTAATGAATGTAACTGCAAACTGACTGACTGACTGACTGAAAAAACTTGATATATGATTATTTTGTATGTCAGATTTCAGAACATGCAGAAAATGAATAATAACAAAGTTTTCCATATGGTTCCAACTTAGAGAGACATTCCATTATGTTAATAGATAGATGGATGAGAACAAAAGAAATTTTCCCCTTCACCACACTAATAATTTCACTCCTACATGCGCATTTCGTTAACCAAGTTAACTTCATCAGTAGAATTACTAAACTGCATCTGGGATTTCTAGGAATCAAATTACTAGTGTTGTGAAGGGAAAAACTTCTTTTGTTCTCATTGAGTGACACCACAGGCGTCCAATACTTCATTTTCTATTTTAGATAGATGGATGATTTTATCAGAAAAAGTATGCTATTTTCTGAGCTCAACAAAATGAATATGATGGCACTTACACAGGGTGTTCTGTTTTTTCTGGGCTGGTCCCAACTTTGTTTTTTTAAGGTAACCTGTATTTTTTATCAGTTTTTCGGTTTCAACATGATGAATAATTGGTACCTATTTATGTTATTTTATTTGGAAAAACACAGTTTTGCCAAGTCCCATTGAAATTAACTTTAATGAGATTCAAATATTAACCTGTGATGTACAGGGTGCGAAAAACATGTTGACAAACATTTTTAATAACCATGTGATCTTCGCAATTTCAAATGTAACACCCTGTATATTATAGATCAATAAGAACTGCCAACGAAGTCTCTAAAAATTTTATTGAATATTCCTTATTTTTATAATCAAGTTTTTCTAAAGTTTATTTTTTTTTTTCGAAATATTAAAATTCTTTTTCAAGAACGACAGAAACACACATGAATAAACTAAAATAACTTCATCGTGGCCGAACACAGAGATGTAAGATTTTTTCACAGAACAAATTGAGGAAGGATACGGTATTCGGTAACCTTCCATTCGCCTTAAATATTCTTGTTTATGTTAAAAATGCGTATCAATTACAGTATGATCAAACAATGTTTCAATTTTTAATACTGAAATTACACATTTTGAATATAATCTCGTCCGCCACCTTGAATTAATGATTGACATAAAGAATAAATAGACTCCGGCCCGAAATAGAATAGAATAGAATCGGACACCACGTTGAATTAATGAATTTTGACAAAAACATTCATAATCTTCTCTTCTCATGGAGCCGCCATTTTGTTTTTGCTTTAACAAAAATTTCATAACGCACTGTCACCGGAATTATAAACACCTGTAGATTTCATGTTATTCGGACTACTAGAAGAGGGTCAAAGTGCTTTTGCAAAAGTGCAGATAAACAAGAATGGGTAGAAACGTGGTAAAAAATTATTCCTTTCACAATAAAATCGATGAATACGAAGTTTCCGTTATCAAAGTGGAAAAATATACCATCGAGTTTTCGAGGATGAGATCATTATTCAATTCAGAGGAAAAAAATTCACTCATTCTCAAATACTAAGAAAACGCCAGTTGCGGCGTCGTCAGCATCTCGCGAAACTACACACTGACGTTGTCAGCATGCAACGTGTTAATGATCAAGTGATAGGTACTTTTGACCTTTTTTGTCTCCTACTATAATTTTCCAAAATATCGGTGCTGGTTCCATTGTTGCTGGCGTGCAGTGTATATCACTTGAAATTATTGCATCAAGGTTATTTTGTATATCTTCGTGTATTTATCGATTATTCAATTCAACATCCTAGGTCGAAAATATCCCCAAAGTGCGGTTCCATGACAAAAGAGTGGAACACTATATAATCAAAGAGGTGGGGCATAGAATAGCAGAATTATTTTTGTAATATCGACAAATGAAAAAACCAGTAATATGTAAAACCAACAAAATGGAGAATCAACTATGTTTCAGAATAAAATTTTATAGGTCTTAAAAACAGCAGAATTGAATGGATAGAAATGATTTATGATCCAAATTGAAATTCATCTAATATGTTTTTATAAGAAACAATAAAGCATCATACGCGAAAACAGTAGAACCAGATTTCATAGGTCTGAATTCGGCAAGATTGGAATAATGGAAAGTGACCGAAATGAAAAAATAAAGTAATTGCAAATCTCAATAACCTAAGCTCTTCAAAACATAAAACGATGACGCTCAAAAAATATCGAACTGTAACTCCATCAAAACAACATATAATCGTATCTAAAACGTAAATCCAACAAATTATCTGAAAATGAATCTGTAGTAACATAAAATCCTTGGAAACAAAATGTGTCAGACTGAAAACGGTCAGAATCGAAATCTAGCAGAAATTGTGGAGGGGATGAGCGAATTAATTCCGATATTAGAATTTGGTAATATTGACCGCACGCTGCTCCATCTCTGAGAGACTATAGAGCCATCCGCTATCCCCTCTCCAAATTCTGATATTTTTCGGTTCTGTCCTTTTTGATTCTACTATTTATTCTTCTGATTATTTTCAATATGGAAATTTTAGGTTAGGTTAGGTTAGGTTAGGTTGTAATATTGACCGCACGCTGCTCCATCTCTGAGAGACTAGAGCCATCCGCTATCCCCTCTCCAACTTCTGATATTTATCGGTTTTGTCCTTTTCGATTCTACTTTTATTCTTCTGATTATTTTCAATATGGAAATTTTAGGTCTTGTACTCTATGAATTCGACGATTTTAATTTTTATAATATTCTGTTCCGATATTTTTCCACTTCTACAAAATATTGATTTTCTGATTTGCTGGTTATTTGGTCAAATATCTGTCTTCCCATTTTCTGTCATTCTCCTTTGACGGTATTACAGTTTTAAATTCTTGTAATGTTCAGTTCTTCGAATTTCAGTTCTTCGAAAGATTGATACGAATCAGTGCCGGACTGGCCAGGTGAGATAGTGAGAAAAATCTCATGGGGCCCACCCCCCATTTGGGGTCTCGGGGCCCCTAGGAAAACAGACATGGAAACAATTATTTAAAATTAATTAAGAAAAAAGGTCAAATGTCGAAATTGGTTATTGCCAGAAACATGACAAACGCAAATATTCACTTTCGATTTGGTAGGATTTCTTGAGGACCTCTTGCAACGTGGCAACAGTGTTGCGCGTGTATGTATGGTCGGTGGGCGGCGGGCGGTTGCGGTTTTGGTTTTGGCGCGCGGCGCGCTGGATTACTGATTAGTCGTATGCGAGACACTGAGAGTAAAGCCTGCCTGTGTCCAAAAATAATTTTATTTGCAGCGCGGCCAGGTAAATACACCTCTATATATTGGGTCGCTCAAAGTTTGTTATGTTTATTTCATTTTTTACTCCAAGACAAGTGTAGATAGAGCTAATCTTGCACCTTAATCATTAATAGTACGAAAACCAATAATTTGTTGAAATTTCCGTATGCGACTCATGAAATAGATTGAACCTGGTAATTGTGGGCCCCAATTTTTCAAAATCTCACTTGGCAAAGATAGGCCAGTCCGGCACTGGATACGATCATTTATGATTCTCGAATTTTTAGATTTTGATGAATATCCGTTACTGCAATATATTTATTTTCCAAATTTCTCCTTTGATTATTTTCGATTTCTTTAAAATAATTCTGAACCATTTTGCTTATCTAGAATATCTTTACTGGATTTTATTGGTTATTCGATACTTTTAATTCATAGTCAATTTCAGTTTGAGATTTTACTTTTCTGATGGATTATATGTAATCAACAAAGACACCAAAACTGAAAATTTCTGTACAATTCAAGACCAAAGTGTCTGAACATGATGAGAAACTCGAGTTGTTTTTCAGACCTTTCATACCAATCGAATGCCGTTATTTCAAATCAATGCCAGAGCCACTCGAAAAAAATATTTAAAAATTTTTACCATCCAGAGCCGGATTGAGGGTTATGAGAAGGTACGAAATTCGACACAGGTGCAATAAACGACCTGAAGGCGCAAAATGTGTAGTTTTTCATTAACAAATTAATAATGAATATTGGATGAAGACGATTACCTTTGTCCAATTTCCACTAAAACTTTATTATGGCCGCGGTTTCGGATTTTATAAGTATAATAGCATTTACTAGGAATGGCATCTCCTGTGATAATCAAAACAAAATGCTGCTAGTTGGTTACAGGAAGCAATTGCCATCGTATGTCCTCTGCAATGAGGAACTTTATACCATGTATCTGTTAGATATAACTTAAATCCCGTCGTGGTATTAGCCAGGGGAGTAGTTGTTTTTTTGACAGATATTTGCCATGATAAGCCTACGTTGCAAAGAAGGGGTATCGAATTGTCGTTCGACATTACTAAAGAGAAATTCGAGTTAGTTAACAGCATTGCGTCTCTCTTGATTATGTGGTATTATAATACTATATATCTACAGTATCGGAAAAAATATCGTATAATATAATAATTATATTATAATACCACATAATCAAGAGGAACACAATGCTGTTCTCCCCTCCTGCTACCCAACACGAATTTTCAACTGACAACGTCACTATTGTGATGCTCTCACAATATTTAGCAAGATATTCTTTACGCTTTCATTGAACCACAATTCCCAAGATGCATATATTCTTTCCAATACATTATAATTGCGTTCCTTGTTACTCTTCTAGATTTCTGTCTACCAAGATCCAAGATACATTTTTTCCATAGTGAATATATACAGGGTGGGGCACCGAAAACGAAACAGATCGAATATCTTCAAATCACATGTGTTGTGAAGAAAATGCAAAAAAAAAACAAATCGATTTTTAATCTAAGGGGGATATCTTCCTATCATAACCTCAACTGTCATAACTCTCCCCCCTAACCCTTGGTGACTATCACCTAAACAATTTGAATAGGGAAAGTAGTAAGTGTGACACATCATTATAAAGTTAATTTCATATGGAATTCAGCAATGTCAATTTTTGCTACCTAACTTTCTATTTTGGCGCCCTCTTGCAGGAAAAACAACTGTTCCGTATTCCAAATTATGATACTTTATTTGCAAAATTGATAAGTGGTGGTTTCCAGGATCGGAAATTATGAATTATTTGTCAATGCAAAAGAAAAAGATGGTGGCTCCAAGATGGAGGACGAAACAGACCCCCTCAAAATCCTTAAATTCCTCAAGGAATTGTGGCTTGAGGGGCTGCTGTAAACGAGAACACCTTGAAATAGCAGAAGAAGATAGGGCACAATAGATCTAACTAGGTAGCAGCGCATCAGTCACCATCCAAATTTACCATTACCATTATATATACCTATACAGTGCATTCCATTCAAAAAGGGCCACCCTGAATAACTTTTGGTACAATGATTTTCAGGAAAAACACGTTAACAATAGTATACAGGGGAGCACATTTTGACATATTGTAGTAAAACTGCACTAAACTAATTTTGCTAATTTATTTTAAACACTAATTAAACAATTATTCAACTATGCATTGACTTAACTATTAAAAATTTATCTCGACTATCGCTCTGTGTCTGCTAACTCTCGAACAATATCTGCGATTCTCTGTGACTATCCTGCCCTCTGCTATGCAGCGCCCAATATAATGCACGTCGATCCAGTCAGATGCCACATATCGGCGATATGGAATGGGCCATTCCTTGACAGCTTTGACCTTCTGCTCATCGACTGCCACTCCTTTCCCAGAGACAACGTGGCCGAGGTATCGTACTTCCTTCTGGAACAAATGGCATTTCTTGGGGCTCAGTTTCAATCCGGAGGTTCTTAGTCGCTGGAATACCTCCTCCAAGTTTTTCATGTTGTCGTTGAATGATTTGCCGACCACAACAATGTTGTCGAGATATACCAGACACGTCCCTTCAGAACCGCCTCCATCAGTCTTTCAAATGTGGCTGGAGCGTTGCAGAGCCCGAATGGCATAATTGTGAACTGCCACAAACCTGAACCGACAGTAAAAGCTGTCTTTTCTCGATCTTCCTGGGACAGATCTACCTGCCAGTATCCACTCTTCAGATCTAGGGTTGAGAAAATCGTTGAACCGGCTAACATGTCTAGGGTGTCGCCTTTCCTTGGGAGAGGGTAGCTGTCCTTTTTCGTTACGTAGTTTAGTTGACGATAGTCAACGCAAAAGCGTGTTGATCCATCTTTCTTCTTCACCAACACGACTGGAGAGGACCAGGGTCTGTCGGATGGCTCGATGACTCCGTCTTTCTCCATGTCGCAGACTGTTTTGTCAGCCTCTTCCTTCTTGCCTTCTTGGCAAGGGGAAGTCTTCTATCTGATTGCCGGATCGTTCGAGCATTCCCAGTGTCGATTTCATGCTGAACCACCTTTGTTCTACCACCTCTGCCACTCCGGTATCGAAGATGTCCTGATACTGTCTAATTCTCTCAGTTTTGGCTGCTGTGCGGGTCCCATGTCCTTGGACGAGATGGCAACCAATTTCTCCAATTCTGCTGGCAAGTTACTGGCTTGGCTAACAGTGCTGGGTACACTCCTAATCACAGAGAAAATCGACGAACAGTGCCTCAAAATTGTTCCTTTCTTCAAGGTCACCTGGTAAAAATTGACATTCACTACCCTTACCCGCACAAATTTATTAATTCGCAACAAGGTCTTCCCTAGTGCGATTCCTCGTCCAATTTTCTCATCATGGAGCTTAGGCTCGAACATCACCACGTTTCCGCTGCTCGCACCTCCATCCAGGCGAGCCTCCAAAATGGTTTCAGCCCTCTCCGGTACGCTTACGTCTTCAGCCAACAGGACACGAACCATTTCTTCACTTCTCCCATGAAGTACCAGCTCTTCTCCGTTCACCCGTAGGACACCGTCTTTAAAATTCAGCTCAAAACCTCTGGAATTCATGAAGTCCATTCCAATTATTACATCATCCTCGATATCCGCTACTAGAGCCCGGTGTTTCAGTTTAGTACTGCCCAAAGTCAGTTCAATCGGAAGTTCACCATACACAGTTGCCGGCTCTCCTGTTGCTGTGCGTAGCTTCCAATTCGATGATTCTATTCTTGCCGGTGTTTTGGCAAATGTAGGCCCAAGAATCGTCCTAGTCATACCCGTATCTAGGAGCATAGTGCGAGGCTTGTTGTTAATGAGACCATCTAAGAAGACCCCTTTGTCTTGTCTTTGAAGGACAGCGACATATGCGTTTTTGACTGGGGCTTGTTGGATACGGGCTGACGATTGCTCCTTCTTGTCCTTCGTTGTTGTCGATTTTTTTAATATTGAACATTTGCTACGCACGTGCCCAAGTTGTCTACAATTTCGGCATCGTATCAGTCATCTCTCAGACATAACTTCCTTCAGCACTTTTCTTGCCTAATTTCTTGATCGCGAAGTCCATCCAAGAATGCATAAACCGCTAATCGCTCCTTCACGTTATTGGGTGTGGCTGGGTAAGCAAGGCGAACTAAGCGTGCAATATCAGCTTCGAATTCCTGTAAGAATTTGCCCTCTTTCTGACTTCAATTTTTAAATTGTTGATGGTACACGTATTCCAGGCGAATCTGGCCATACCGTAATTCCAGATGTTTCACCAGCTTATCAAAGTCATCTAGTTCTTGTGCGGTGAGGGTTTGTAGAATATTCGCTGCTTCACCGCGTAATGCCAATATAAGTGCAACAATTTTTTCCCCTGCATTCCATCCATTTGCTATGGCCGCAACTTCAAACTGTCGGTGGTAATTTTCCCCGTCGAACTGGGGCGGCTTCACGTAAAACTTCCGTATTTCAGAACTCGGCATCCTCGTTTCTTTAATTTTTTCTTTCAGTGTCTTTTAACCAAGATAAAAGTCTATTATTTATTTCAGTTTATTTTTCCGCGACGCGAAAAACTTTCCTGCAAACACTTAACTTTTCAGGTCACTAGTCTATTAGGCGCGATGAATGTCTATCAGTTTTTTAACGCGGCGAACACTTTAACACTAATTTATTTTAAACATTCTACTTATGACACCAAATGTAGTAAAACTGCACTAAACTAAGTTTGCTAATTTATTTTAAACATTAAACAATTATTCAACTAAAACATTGACTTAACTATTGCAAATTAATCTCGACTATCGCTCTCTGTCTGCGAACTCTCGAAGAATATCTGCGATTCTCTGTGACTATCCTGCCCTCTGCCAAATATATCCGCATTTACAGTTCTTGATCAATCGGGACTGCACGTCGATCCAGTCAGATGGCTCTCTTTCGAAGCGGATGGAAGCGATCGAGTTTATTCTAGCTTGTTTTCGGCAATGAGTCATACTTGTTTATTTAGAAGTCGAGGGTTCATCGAAAGGTACATCGAGGTACATCGAAGGGTCTCGAAATCGTTACAATATTCACATTTGATCTAACTCTCCCTATCGCACCCCAAGAGCATGTCACCGATTTTTTTAACGGATCACCCTGTATTGTTTCGCATTATCAGATGCTCCATGATGAGCAGATTTCCACAAATGGTCTGACGTTTATAGTTCGGGAGCTACAAATTATTTTAGTAGAAAACGAGCCAACCTGTGTAACTTTTGGAACAATGATTTTCAGGAAAAATAAAAAAACACCTGCACAATTGTATACAGGGGGGTACTCCCAGAGCAGGTCACCATTTTGATTTTTCAATGGATCACCCTCTATTGTTTTCCATTATCAGATGTTCCATGATGAACAGATTTCAACAAGGTAGAATATATTATGGTCTGAAGCTCATAGTTTTGGAAGCTAAAAATTATTTGAATTGGAAACGAGTCAACCTGAATGAACTTCTGTACAATCTGTTACTTCAAAAAAGTCTTATTTTGCCAAGTTTCTACAATAACGATTACCTCCCAGGTAAAGTTACAATTGGTGTTTCGGTTTTTGTGAATTCTTGAAAATCAATGGTTTATACGCTTCGAGAACGGATTGAAATAGTGAGTTTGTACTACCAGAATGGAAATAGGGCTAGAGCTGCTGCCCATCTGTTCAATCATAATCATCCAGGAAGAAATATGTAAGACACAAATACGTTTCGGAATTATTGAACAAATTTATGGAAACTGGATCTGTTAACAATAAAAAGCATAACCGTTCAGGAGTTGTCAACGATGAAGCTATTTCTATTGCAGTTTTAGGGCACGTTGGACAAATGTTTTCAGGATCCTTCATAAGTACAAATTTCATCCATATCAGATTAGACTAGTTCATGTATTGAACGAAGATGTTTTCGATGGACGTATCGAGTTTGGTGAAAGTCTCACTGAACGGATCAACTTGCATCAGAATTTCTTGTATAAAATTTGGATTGGAAATTTCGGATGAAAGTACGTTTAATTTGAATAGAGAGGTGAATCGGCAAAATTGTCGATATTGGAGTGATACGAATCCTCATTTATACCGTCTTCATACCCAACAACCTCAAAAACTGAATGTTTGGGCAGAAATTTTAGGTGACCACATCATATGACCTTTTTTTATCGATGATAATTTGACTGGTGAGAAATATTTGGATATGTTGAAGAATCGAATAATACCGTTCATCAATAGGGCAATTGAGGAGGATATGAATGTTTTCGAAAACGAAATAGTTTTTCAGCAGAATGGTGCACCTCCTCATTATGCATCTCCAGTGCGAAAATTTTTGGATGATCATTTTCCTGGTCGCTGGATTCGCAGAAGAGGTCCTACAGAATGACCACCAAGGTCTCTGGATCTCACTCCTTTAGATTTCTTTCTATGGGGTCATTCGAAGTCTGGAGTGTATGAGAGAGAATCAACAACATTAGAAGATTTCAGACAGAATATCATGAGGCATTGCAGAGAAATAACTCCCGAGATTCTCAAAACCATGTGAGGGTGGAAATGGAAGCTCGTTTGTACCATTGTATGGAAGTTGGTGGAAATATTTTCGAAGATTTACTGTTGAAAATTTGTTTCTTCTCATTGTCAAGTCATCAGATTTTGATTCAAGATTCAATAAAAATTCTCTTTTTCTAATTTATTGCATCCATATTTGTCTCTAGAACGAGTATTTCAGAATGTGTCCTTCTGTATAATTGTTGACTCGTTTTCAACTCAAATAATTTGTAGCTTCCGAACCATAAGCTTCAAACCATATGTTTTATATTTTGTTGAAATCTGCTCATCATGGAGCATCTGATAATGTGCAACAATATAGGATGATCCATTTGAAAAAAAAATGGTGACATGCTCTTGGGGTGCGACAGGGAAAGTTAGATCAAATGTGAATATGTCAAAATCTGTCCCCCTGTATACTATTATTGACGTGTTTTTTTATTTTTCCTGAAAATCATTGTTCCAACAGTTATTCAGGGTGGCTCGTTTTAAATGGAATGCACTGTTTATGTACTAAATACATAGATGACTTGGTTGCTATACTCAATTAAAAACATGTATATTATAGAACTTATTGGTTGAAACACAGAGGAAGAGATTCCTCGTTATAAATTTTAACGGGCCCCTCTTCTATTAAAAATGTACTTCAGTAAAACCCCTTAAGAAATGACTGGATTAAAATTGAGTTAGTGTAATTCGAAACAATAAGGTATCTATACCATGTATTATATTGCATTCAATTTTTTCCTCAAAAACTATTCTGTCAAGAAAAAACTATAGATAATAAATGAAAAATTAATAATAATAATGATAAGAACAAGAAAATTGAAGACCTTGGCTTCTCCAAAAACCTGACTTCGGTCTCAGCCTATATACACAGGCATAACTCAGCGCTACGAGTGTTGTACTATCTACGACGAGACACGGGTGTTGCCTTATGCTCCGGGGGATATTGAGTCCGTTGTGGAGAATGAGAAGTGCCGAATCTATTGGAACTACTCATTTCCGCGACCATCAAATGAGGACGATTTACGTCATGGAGTTTCGGCTCCTCTCGCATAACGAACATCGTCTGAAAAGAGGACGAAAAACGGACAAAATATCGAGACTTACTCTTTGAACTCCGCAGACTTACCCAAACCATTATGTTAAATAGGTAGTTCTGATCATAGGGGTACTTGGTGGAATGATGAACACGCTGCTCTCGAATCTAAAAATCATACCGGTACATGATTCTCGGACCCAGTAATCATTCACCTTACGGACGTGGGGAGTGTTTACTAGAGTCAATAACACACCAGCGCGCCCTCCGAATGTATCGGGGATTTAGCTTCTTTAGTTCTGAAGTTATAGAGGAAAAATCCTATATCTTTTTATTTTGTGAAGATGTTCCAAAGCTTTTAGCACTTTTTGTAGACTATGTGTGAATAAAAATTATATACAAAGTATCGTACAAATTGAGCCACTCTCACCTTTTTATTTTCAAATACGGGCCTGTATTTTTCATTACATTTTTTCAATTGCTAAGAGTGACGTTTCATATTGGCGAACTACAGAGTGTTTTGGAAGTATTGAACTATTACCAGTAAAATTCCAACTTGTTTTATTCCATAACATCTGTAATTGAGAAATTTCAGATATGTAACGATTTCGAGACCGGCCCTGATCTTCTAATTAATTATGCATCCCAGACAAGTCAAAATTTCTAATCTTGCAAACAAATGAGTAACGCGAACTTTCTAAGGAGCGAACGCGAAGGTTCGAGGAACATCTAAGAAGTCGACGGATAGACTCGATTGATCGAGAACTATGGATGGAATCTGCTTGCGAGTATATATAGGAGCTCGACGGGAGATGCCAAATAGATAGTCACAGAGAGTAACAAATATAGTTCCAGAGTTCGCAGATAGAGAGGGGCAGTAAAGATAAATAAAAATAGTGACTGTGATATAAATTATTTGTTGAAAGAATACGAGGTACCCTTCTCTCTAAGCGTTTCCACCAAGTGGAAAATAACAGGAAAACATCTGTCAGAAAACAACTACTTCCATGGCTAATACCACGACGGACATTGAACTACAACTGACAGATATTTGTACAACGTTCTTCAAAGAAGACCCAATTGCAAGTGCTTTTCTCGTAATTAAACAGAAAATTATCCTTCATTTAGCTGGGACCTGCAGACATACATGTTTCGAGGTTTATTGCCTCTCATCAGTGACAGGGTAGGTCGGACAACATTATAATTGCCCTGTCCCTGCCACATGAATAACAATCAACTGTTTAACTAATATTTCCCCACGGATAACACCACGATCTACAACCAAGTTGATCGAAGCGCCATCAAATTATAATGTTGTCCGACCTACCCTGTCACTGATGAGAGGCAATAAACCTCGAAACATGCATGTCTGCAGGTGGTCATTCCCAGCCAAATGAAGGATAATTTTCTGTTTAATTACGAGACAAGCACTTGCAATTGGGTCTTCTTTGAAGAACGTTGCACAAATATCTGTCAGTTGTAGTTCAATGTCCGTCGTGGTATTAGCCAGGGAAGTAGTTGTTTTCTGACAGATGTTTGCCTGTCAGAGGGTACCTCGTATTCTCTCAACATTGTTGATACCTCTCTGGCACAATATTTTCGAATTTTTACACATAAATTATTGTTTAAGACGTGTGTAACTAAATAAGAAAAAATAGTTTAGTGCAGTTTTACTACATTTGGTGTCATAAGTAGGATGTTTAAAATAAATAAGTGTTGAAGTGTTCGCTGCGTTGAGAAACTGACGTTTATCGCGCCAAATAGACTATTGACCCGTTGAACATTTGAGTGTGGATAGTATTGAGCATCGCGGGAAAATAAACTGAAAACTTATTGCGTGAAGTAAATAATAGACTGATATTCGAAGCGGCAAAGCAATCCTGCAAAAGCCAGAGTAGAGTCAGGATGATCGAGGAAGACCCACAGGAATCTACTAATATGGAAGCTGTGGTGCGAAAAGTGATGAAAGAAGTTATGCCTGAGAAAAGGCCGATAAGATGCTGGAATTGCGGAAAAGTTGGGCATGTGCGTAGCAAATGCCCAGCATTCAAAGAATCGACGCAGGAAAACTTAAGAAGGTCGATGAGGAGAGGCAGTCGTTGGCCTGTATCCAGCAAGCTCCGATTAACAACAACGCATATGTCGCTGTAATTCAACGACAGAACAAAGGTGTTTTGGTAGTCGGTCTCATCGACAACGGGCCTTGCACCAAGCTGCTAAATACAGGTGCGACTAGGACAATCCTGGGGCCTACATTTGTCAAAACACAGACAAGAATAGAATTATCGAACAGGAGAGCCGTCAACTGTGTATGGTGAACATCCGATTGAACTGACTTTGGGCAGCACTATAGTGAAACACCGGGCTCTAGTAGCGGATGTCGAGGACGAGACAATAATTGGAATAGACATAATGAATTCCAGAGGTTTCTAGCTAAACTTTAAAGACGGCATCCTACGCGTGAATGGAGAAGTTGGTGCTTCACGGGAGAAGTGACGAAATGATTCGTGTTCTGCTGGCTGAAGATGTGAGAGTACCGAAGAGAGCTGAAACCATTCTGGAGACTCGCCTGGATGGAGTGCAAGCAATGGAAACGTGGTGATGTTTGAGCCCAAGCCCCATGATGAGAAAATTGGACGAGGAATCGCACCTTATTGCGAGTTAATAAATTTGTGCCGGTAAGGGTAATGAATGTGAATTATTATTACCCGGTGACTTTGAAGACAGGAATAGTTTTGGGGCACTGTTCGTCAATCTCCTCTGTGATTAGGAGTATACGCGGCACCGTTAGCTAAGCCAATAACATGCCAGCAGAATTGGAGAAGTTGGTTGGTATTTCGTCCAAGGATATGGGGCCAGCACAAAAGCCCAAACTGAGAGAATTAGTCAAGCAGTATCAGGACATCTTCGATACTGGAGTGGGCAGAGGGGTAGAACAAAGGTGGTTCAGCATAAAATCGACAGTGGGAATGCTCGACCGATCCGACAATAAGCTAGAAGACTTCCCCTTGCCAAGAAGAAAGAGGCTGACAAAATAGTCTGCGACATGGAGAAAGACGGAGTCATCGAGCCATCCGACAGTCCCTGTTCCTCTCCAGTCGTGTTGGTGAAGAAGAAAGATGAATCAACACGCTTTTGCGTTGACTATCGTCAACTGAACAACGTGACGAAAAAGGACAGCTACCCTCTCCCAAGGATAGACGACACCCTAGACACGTTAGCCGGTTCAACGATTTTCTTGACCTTAGATCTGAAGAGTGGATACTGGCAGGTAGAACTGGCCCAGGAAGATCGAGAAAAGACAGCCTTTACTGTCGGTTCAGGTTTGTGGCAGTTTACAGTTATGCCATTCGGGCTCTGCAACGCTCCAGCCACATTTGAAATATTGATGAAAACGGTTCTGAAGGGACTCTCATGGAAGACGTGTCTGGTGTATCTCGACGACATAATTGTGGTTGACAGATCGTTCGAGTACCATGTAAAAAACTTGGAAGAGGTATTACAGCGGCTGAGAAGCTCCGGACTGAAACTGAGCTTCAAGAAGTGTCATCTGTTCCAAAAAAAAGTACGATATCTTGGCCACGTTGTCTCTGGGAAAACAGAGGTAGTTGATGAGCAGAAAATCAAAGCTGTTGAGGAATGGCCCATTCCGACAGACATACACCAGCTTCGAAGTTTTCTTGGCTTGTGCACCTTACTATCGCCGATATGTGCTGGGGTTTGCTAACATCGCTAAACCACTGACCAAGCTCACGGAAGGACAAACAAAGTTCCAGTGGTCAGAAGAATGCCAAGATTCGTTCAGGAAGCTGAAAAGAGCTTTGATCAACGCACCAATCCTGAGCTACCCCCTTCCAGGCGGGAAATTCATTTTGGAAACGGACGCAAGCAATGTGGGACTTGGAGCTGTCCTGTCACAGATCCAGGAAGGACAGGAAAAAGTCATCGGATATTTCAGTAAGACCTTGAGTAAACCGGAGCGCAATTACTGTGTCATCAGGCGGGAGCTGTTGGCCGAGGTTAAGGGAGTAGAGCACTTCTACAAGTACGTGTATGGACGAAGATTCATACTGAGAACTGACCATGCAGCTCTAAAATGGCTCCTACAGTTCAAGAATCCCGAGGGTGAAGTGACACGTTGGATTGAGAAGCTCCAGGAATTCGACTTTGAGATCGAACATCGAGCGGGAACCAGCCATAATAATGCAGATGCCCTATCACGAAGGCCATGCCTAGACGACTGTTCGCACTGCCGACGAGCAGAGGAGAAGGAGTCGACACTCTGCAGAATCACGGCGGTCGATGATAACTGGAATGACCACAAGATCCAGAAAGACCAAGAGAAAGATCCAGATCTTGGTTTAGTCATCAGCTGGATGAAGAGTGATCGAAGACCGTCGTGGCAGGAAATAGCCAATTGTTCTCCAGTCGTTAAAACTTACTGGGCCCAATGGAACTCTTTCACCCTAGACAATCGAGTCTTTAAGCGTGTGTTGGAGTCGGAGGATAGCGGGCAAGAAAGACGTCAGGTAGTAGTTCCCAGAAGCAGAAGACAAGAAGTGCTCCGAGAAATCCATGATGGGGTCACCGGAGGACTTCTGGGAGTGACGAAGACCCTCCACAAAGTGAGGCAACGGTTTTACTGGGCCAATTGTCAAGCCGACGTAACGACTGGTACAGAAAATGTGCCGTATGCGCTGCCAGCAATGGGCCTCGACCAAGACCTAAGGCCCCGATGCGCCAGTACAATGTGGGTAGTCCATTTGAAAGGATCGTCATTGACATCGCTGGCCCGTTTCCCCAATATGATCACGGGAATAAGTACATCCTTGTGGCGATGGACTACTTCAGCAAGTGGGCCGAAGCCTATGCCCTGCCCAACCAAGAAGCCATCACCGTTGCCGACGTCTTGGTGAAGAACTGGATTTGTCGATTCGGCGTTCCGTTGGAGCTGCATTCGGATCAAGGCAGAAATTTTGAGTCGAACCTGTTCCAGGAAATGTGTCAGATGCTGAACATCCGAAAGACGAGAACCACAGCTCTACATCCGCAGTCAGATGGAATGGTGGAGCGGATGAATAAGACGATAAACCGCCACCTGTCCAAGGAAGATGAGTGATCGAAAACCTTCGTGGCAGGAAATAGCCAGTTGTTCCCCAGTCGTTAAATCTTATTGGTCCCAATGGAACTCCTTTACCCTGGACGATGGAGTCCTGAAACGTGTGCTGAGGTCTGAGGATGGTGGAGAAGACAGACGTCAGATAGTAGTACCCAGGAGCAGGAGACAGGAAGTGCTCCGGAAAATTCATGATTGGGTCAGCGGAGGACATCTTGGAGTGACAAAGACCCTCCAGAAACCGAGGACACGTTTTTACTGGGCCGAAAACCAAACTAACGTCAAAGACTGGTGCAGTGGGCCTCGAACAAGACCTAAGGTCCCGATGCGCCAAGTACAATGTGGGCAGCCAATTTGAAAGGATCGCCACTGACATCGCTGGCCCATTCCCACAATCTGATCACGGGAATAAGTATGTCTTTGTGGCGATGGACTACTTCAGTAAGTAGGTCGAAGTCTACACCCTACCGAACCAAGAAGCCATCACCGTTGCTGACGTCTTGGTAAAGGGGTGGATTTGTCGATTCGGTGTTACGTTGGAGCTGCATTCGGATCAAGGCAGAATTTTCTAGTCAAACGTGTTTCAAGAAATGTGTCAGATGCTGAACATCCGGAAGACGAGAACCACAGCTCTGCATCCGCAGTCAGATGGAATAGTGGAGCATATGAATAAGACGATAAATCGCCACCTGACCAAGGTAGCCTCTGACCACCAGAAAGATTTGGACCAGTACCTTCATCTGTTCCCGATGGCCTATCGTTCCGCAGTTCACGAGTCAACTGGCCAAACCCCTGCTAGTGTTATTATGAGCCGAGATCTGTGACTTCCATATGACCTGTAATTTGGAACTCCACCAGGACAAAACACTGCGGGAGATGACTACGGCAGAGAATGGACGACATCCATGAACGAGTCCGTTTGAACATCCAGAGTGCCAGCAATAGAATGAAGGAGACCTACGACATCAAGGCCGATGCTGGTGGATATCAGACAGGTGACCTAGTCTGGCTGTACAACCCTAAACGTCACCGTGGCCTATCACCGAAGTTTAGGAACTCGTATTATAAGATAAACGGATAAACGACCTCGTCTATCTAATATAAAAGCAACCACGAGGAAAACCTAGGGTAGTCCATTTCAATAGGTTGCCTCCTTACGCCGGAAACCACGACCAAGTCCGCACTGTCAGACCATCGGAGGATGAAATGACGTTCCAGAGGTTCATGT
Organism: Chrysolina americana; assembly: GCA_958502065.1. Lineage (NCBI taxonomy): Eukaryota > Metazoa > Arthropoda > Insecta > Coleoptera > Chrysomelidae > Chrysolina > Chrysolina americana. The sequence continues at coordinate 37,818,333 of OY293410.1, read as the reverse complement.
CCCTGTATTTAAATGGACAGAAAGTTCAACATGGGGTAACTCGAGAGGAGCCACAAGATCTTTTCAAGGTTAGCGTGGCAAAAGATCTGTAAATGTCCAAAGGCATTGCCGTAGTATTTTCCAAGAAGTTCGGTCGACTCCAGGAAATGCGGGATCAGAACCCGGAAGTTGGAGGGGTGTTACAGCTGGGGAAAGGCCAGAGAAACATCTATCTAGTTACCAAGAAGCATTCCCGAGATAAACCGTCTTATGAGGATGTCTGGAAGAGCCTTACCAGATTAAGAGACAAGATGCTGGACCAGAATCTTGTTGCCTGTGGGCTGACTGAAGGTTATAAGGAGCATGTTGGAGGCAATATTCAGATCCAGCGGCGTCAATATTCTGGTGTGCTGCAACTTGAAGACTGTGGAGTGTTACTTCCATCGAACGTCCAGGTGCAGATATAGAGAATCTTGGAGATATCTTCACACTCCAAGAATGAAATTTCGGAACGAAACGTCTTTAAGAAGTGGCAATGTAACGATTTCGAGACCGGTCTCGAGACCGGCCCTGATCATCTAATCAATTATGCACCCTAGACAAGTAAACATTCCTAATCTCGCAAACACATGAGTTACGCGAACTTTTCAGGGAACGAACGCGAAAGTTCGAGGGACATAGGGACTAAGAAGTCGCCGGATAGATTCGATTGATCGAGAACTGTGGATGGAATCTGCTTGCGAGTATATATAGGCGCTCGACGGGAGATTGAATATAGATAGTCACAGAGAGTAACAAATATAGTTCCATAGTTCGCAGATAGAGAGTGACAGTAAAGATAAATAAAAATAGTGACTGTGATATAAATTATTGTTTAAGACATGTGTAAATAAATAAGAAAAATAAGTTTGGTGCATTTTTACTACAATAAGAATTGAATCGATGACAAGTTAGCATTTTTCGATCACAGCTGTTATGGGATGGAAAGAATGTTGAAATTTTACTGGTAAGAGTTTAATATTTTCAAAACACTCTATAGTTCAGAAAATACTACGCCAATATAGAACATGACTCTTATCATTCGAAAAAATGCAATGAAAAACATTTCTATTCACATATTCGAATAGTCTTTAAAAATTTGTTATGGCAAAGTGTTGAAAGATTTTGTAAAATTGTCACAAAATTGAAAGATATGGGCAAAAGAAGAATTTAGAAATTTTCCTTTATTCCTCTCCAGAACTAAGCAAACTAGATCAGATTTTATGTGTCACGTAACTGACCTCTGAAATATACAACTTTGCCCAAATTTTCCCATCCCTCTATCTTTTACCGTTAACGAGATCACAATGCATATACTCGAATTTGAATAACCCTGTATAATTTAAAATTTATAGATAAAAAAATGCTAGGTAACCAATAACTATAGGTCTGTATTATTTTTGTAACAAACAAATTTTATATCCTCTCAAGTGACATTTTCAGATAGCGTAACAAGGATACCTAAAGTGTATGAAAACGGACGAAAGGATGTACCCCGTCCTAGAAGTAGGAGCGTTTTTACAAGTTCTCATGCTAGCGATGAATTGCAACCTAGAGACATGGTTCGATACGAGGGTCCAACCCCCAGGCCCCCTTTCGTGCCTAAGCCCATAACCGTTAAGAATTACTTTTCTGAAGATTATAATGTAAGTATAGTAAATGTATGTATACCTATTTAGGGAAACTATTATCTGGCCTAGCAAGAATGTGCCATACATTCTTATATTTCATCAATCCGTTAAAAATATTTTCGGAAGAATGATCTATCACTATCTAGTATAGAAATTAAAGTACATATTTTTATTATGAAGTGATCCTTGACTATAAGCTTTAGTCTTGCGGAGGGAAGCCTCGTCTCGTCAACGATTCAATACAATTGTATTTCTATTGATTTATCACAAGTTAAGCAAGAACTCTAGGAGATGACATTCCTAAGGCCGTCGTGACCTTCACGTGTACAGGGGGCTAATTTGGACATTATATTCAGATTCCGCGACCTGAGAACCCCCCGGATTCAAAATTTCGTACAGTTCGGGTGTTTTTTTTGAGGCAGACATGAATTTTTTCCCATCACTTGATATTATGTAGTTGAAAGAATGCACTTTTTGATGCACCAATGCATTTTTCATGAAATCTGGAAAACAAAATACCAACAAAGTTTCTACATGAGCTAACGATTCGAATGCAAAAATCCGTATCTCGATCCGTTTGTCTGCGCAAATTTCCTGGGTTTTGTGCCAAATTTCCTAGCCTATGATGAATCTTGCCATTCTTTTGGTAGTAAAATTCGAAAATAAAATAATACACAGGATAGTCCATTTAAAAAATAACAACTTTGTTTTATACGTTTCGTGTTTTGGCACATCCTATACTACAAGTCCCTCTCCATTCCAAGGAAAGTAAGGTTTTTAAAATCAAATGCTTTAGCCACAATGCTTCTTGTAGAATAACGCGAATAACCCTGTTAAAATTAATTGCTCTAAAATGTGTGGGTTTTCAAAATATTCTATGAATGTTCCAAAAAAATAAGAATTTACTGCGAATGCTCCTTTCCCTCCGCGCGCAGTGTGAATGAACAAGGAATGAACGAATATTTACCCTTTGAGTTTTTCCCAAAATATCGTCAGAAGGAAGGGTTATCAGTTATTGCAAGAAGAAATAGATGAATTCATTATTAGAGGATCATGTATAATGTGGCTTATCGGTTGCTTATTTCCTTTGAAATTATTTTTGAATTTTCAGGATATTTATGCCGACGATGGATATACAGGGGGCACAACCATTTCTCCTCATGGTGTTATAACAATGCGTCTCCGTGAATATATTCGGGTGGACCTATCTTTAGATCGAGCTATACGCATTTCAAACGCAAAGAATGGTATCGTGCTTGCTCTGAGCGCCAGTGGAAGCTCTTCTGGGCTCATCCACCCCAATGGACGAGTCTACCAATATGGATCCAGAGTTGAAATAATGGCAAACGACAGTCAAGGAAACGACAAGTATTTATTAGCCTATGTTTTTTTGGAAACACTGTAATATGGTTTTTATTAGGTTTGCTAAAATGTGGTACAAAGGCGTCAGTTTTACTAGCATCCAGTGTGCACTAGTATATTTGGTAGACTCTGCAGGAACGCGTACGACAACAGATTCCTTCAACGATCTGACCAGTGATTTCACCCTCAACATATTTTATGAGTAAGTTGAACATCTTAATATCATTTCATGAGACTATATTATAAAAGCGGATAACTGACAAAGTTTCTTATAAAGAACAATAAGTGGGAAAATCATCACAAAACCGAACGGTCTAGGTATCATTAGCCTGAAACTCATCCCGGGGGGCATAAGAATACCTCGCAGATGGTCCAAATTGTGCACGGGATCAACAAGCTGCTGGATATGATACTATTTTGATCGAAGTTCTGGGCAACAAGATGCTAAGAACAAGCGGCCTTTGGTCGAAAGTTCTTTTTTAGTATTAAACAACAATATCTCCTACAGGTTTTGTACCTGTATTCCCACATGTATTTTTTCTATAAGCATGGTTTCCCACAGTCCGGGCAAGTGACTGAAGCAATATATGCAGATGGTGTATACAGTGTTCGGAAAGGTTTCCGCGGTCAGATATAATAATAATACTCCCTCATAAACACTCGTATAGAGTGTACCCAAAGGCATGGCCGGTGCGGGTAGAGGACGGCTATTATTATTATTATTTGCCGTGGCGCTCCGGCATGTGTACATTTATGAGTTCCTGGGTTGAACCGCATTGGGAGAGTGGCTCACTTCTCATGAAAACATCCCGGAAACTTCCGTAATTTTTGACATGAAATTGTAAAATTTGCTGATTCGATAGATACATCATAAATTAACAAAATAACCTATTTCAAGTCATATACACTGCACGTCAACAGCGTGCGGTTGGAACCACAAAAATTACCAAAAAATTGCCACTAATGATTTTTCTTCATTGAATTAATGTCGTTTTAATTCCTCGATGTCCAGTTTTATAAACATGATTGTAATTAATTTTCTTTTGTGCTTAGAAGTCAAAATTCTTTCGTGTTGCTTATTGGGAAAATAAATGTAATATGCGGGGATTATTAACTAGGTTTGCTATAAACGTTTCCTAATCTTCCTAGCGTTTTCTAATATTTATGTAATACCGATAATTATCAAATATTTTTCTCGAATACATATGAGAACTGGGGATGTCAGCGAAATTTTAATTACTTACCATTGTAATGGTTTAATGGTTTGTCAAGATAGAGGGAGGTTAGTATAGACATTTCATCGGCTGTATCCACCCACGGTCGTTAAATGATTTTAATTATTTTCCATAAATTATTGAATTATTTTATTTATGTCGTCGGCTTCATTCATTATGGATATATTATCTGTTGGAATATTTTTTTTATGCAATCAATTTCATAGTCATATTCTGATAGTTCTGAATTACGTTCTTTCAAACTATCAAGCCATTTGAATGGTTTGTGGTCTGACCTTATTTGACGTCCAAATGCATATGATCTAAAATATTTGACAGCCCAAACTGTAGGATATAATTCTTTTTACATAGTTTTATTTCATTAGGATTGATAGTACGACTTCCATAACATATAGGTTTTCCCTCTTGGCAAAGTACTGCTCCTATGGCATATTCACTCGCGTCTGTAGTTCATTGTATAATATATTTTTAGGTATTTAAAATGCTTCGATGAATTCTGTCGTATATTCAATTTTTTTTTCTATTTTTCAGACAAGCTGTAAAAGAGGTTTTGCAACTTTGGTTAAATTGTTAACAAATTTCCTATGAAAACCAATCATTCCTAAAAATCTCTTAATTTTTTTGTGTTTTTGAAATATGAAAATTCATAATTGATTGTCAGGTTAGGTTTAATTTTGGTTGTTGTAATAACATGTCCTAGGAATTCGCCTTTTGTTCATGAATTCGCTTTTATTAATAATACTTTCAAATTGTTTCTCAAACTGTTCGAGAACTTCTTTGACATGAATTATATGTGCGTCCAAAATCGGAGAAAACATATTTACTTCATTCATGTATACCCAAGGTTTTATTCATTTGATTTTTCAATACTTTGTAATTCATCCGTTGAAACGTAGAAAGGGCATCATTCAAACCAGAAGGCATTCTTAGAAACTCGAAATGACCAGCATCTGTCGAAAAAGCAGTTTTCTTAATACTGTCTTTATGAACTCTAAATTGGTGAAAAACGCTAGGAAGATCTAGACATCTAGGGTATGACGAGCGTTTATTCAATTTAATGAATATTATGCATCTTCGCAGTGATTAGGGCTAATCTTAAAGAGATAATTTTCGGTGGGTATTCACATATTACTACAGTTCTTCGTTATACACGAACAGAATACTTTCACAATTTTAGCACAACTACGCGAACGTTTCGACTAACATTATGGTCATAGACCTATTTCACTTCATACTACATTGACTTTCAGAATTTTCAGAACTACTTTGTCGATGACATTTCGGTACTTTACTAACTGAACTAGACTAGATACGAGGATAAAATTTCATTGACTATTAATTTAGATTTTACGTTCTTACCTATATGTTTTCCAAGATCAAATCACCACTTCGACAGCTCTTTTATAGAGGATACTTGTGCGATTTGTCGGATACATCACAGGACTTCTTATTGTTTGATGATCGATAGCACAATTTTAATTACATTGCGTTGTGTTAAGGCGGATTTATGAATTGTTGAACTTTATCAATGCATAAGAGATTAGAAAAATATGGTTTACTACTTCAAGGCACCCCAAGGGTTGCTGAGGCGTTACAGCCAACGGGAGTAGCGACTCGTGGGTCCTAGCTTACCGAACACCAACGTCAAAAACACATATGTTCCCCCTGACACCGCAGGCACCGCTCCGCCCGGTTGAGAACTAGCCATACCACGGTTTTCACGAGAAGGATGATCAAAGGAACTCGCTGTGAGAACTGGAAAATCTGGTCTTCGGTTGGAGCCAAGGAGGGGTCTCGAATCGGGTGCTGTGGGTATGGTAGCCGGTAAAAGAATCGCCCGCCCCGCGGCCGCCGCACCACCTGATCGAGAACCAGACCAACCAGGACTTTCACGAGGAAGCGGATGGAAGGTACTCGCCGTGAGAACTGGAGAACTAGTTTTCAAAAAAAGCCGAGGAGGGGCCTCGGATCGGATACTGCGGGTCTGGTAGCCGGTGATGGTATCACCCGCGGGCGCCGCACCGCCCGACTAAGAACCAGCCCTACCAGGACTTTCAGGAATAAGCAGATTGAAAGAATTCGCCCTCTTGACAAGCACACACACACACACACACACACTAATAAATTGTAGGGATTCATTTTGAGGAGGAGGAGGTTGTTTTAAAAGCATATTACGGATGAGGACACAAGGGGATGGCGAAAAGAGCCAATGGCTGCACATCTACTACTACTACTACTTCTTCAAGGCATAAGTACTACAATACAAAAAAAAAATTGGAATTCTTTGATGAAAGAACCATTCTACATTCTCGAAGTAAAATACCAAAAAAACAACACTTTGCCTCTAGACCACGAGATTTTAAGTGAAATATGTTTCCATCTTCAAATTATGAGTTTACACAGGCGCATAACATATTTTTCCGCTTCATTAGTGCGTAAAGTTAAAATTTGAGAACTTCATAGTTATGGGTTATGGAATGTGAATGGGAATTATAAATTATGAACCGGGTTTCATATAAATTTGAGTATTGAAAGTTTATGAATTGTACATTAAAATTGCGCATATGCATTAAATTGTGCGTTATGGAACCGGTAAATCCTGAACATTTCATGGTTCTACGAATTAGAATTTTTCAAGACTGAACATTTTTCAGGAGACAGATGTATTAATAGTAATTTGGAGATCCTAAACACGAATCCGAAGGAATTTTTGGCCCAGTTTAAATCACATAGGATGACACCTTTCGTGTAGTGAGTTCATTTCTAGTGTACCTATCGATCCTGAAAAGTTCATGGTTCTAGACGTTGAAAATTACGGAATATACGGGGGTGTTTCCATGAGAAGTGAAATACACCGTATGGCCAGCACGATTTCATCGAAGGTGTACTTGGCCATATCTCAGTTCCTTGTGAGCTTTTGTAAAACTTCAATATTTTACAATATATTCCAGAGTAGAGCGAAACGTAAGTTTCAAGAAAATAAATATGCAATTACTGAAATACAAAACATAGCTGAATCTACTGAAGAAGATGATAATCGGCCCTATGCTGTATCACTTCCGTTAAAAATAAGGTCACCGTTATTCACCTTTCCGTTATTTTGCTATCACCAAGCAATATCAAAATAACGGAAATGACGAATAACGGTGACGTTCTTTTAAAAGGAAATGATACAGCATAGGGCTGAATGATATTTGGAGACCTGTGGGTATGATCTGGCAACAAAAAATATTACATTGTTTAAAGAGTCAAAGATAGTTAGCCAACGGTACTGTGTTTATTGAAAACTAAGAGGAAATTCACTAAACTGTAGACGGTTTCTACTTAATACAAAATAGTTCTTTGCAATTTCAACATATTTCACGAACTGGATAATCTCGATTATCGAATTCATCGCTAAATATAATTTGTATCTATAAACTATTCTGTTTTTTGCACCAGTCCAAAGAACAAATTCTAAATAGATATTTTGTGTCCCCTTCCCAGTATCATAATCAAATCGCCACCTATTGGTAGTTTCATTATATCCTCTAAAACTGACTGGGAGACCAGAGTGCTAACGCCATCTACATGTCGTCTCCCATCGGATCCAATTGGTATTCCTATCTTGTTACTCTTTGTTCAATATACACTGCCTTGGAATATATTGTGGTTCCCAAAAAAGCTCGCAGGGTACTACAATATGAACAACAACATCTTTGGACAGATAGTGCTGTCTATAAAAAGAATATATTGGATTTTACAGATTTGCAGAGAAATTACTAAATGGTAACACGAGTAATCGCGCAAGCCATGTAGGTATTGTAAATGTGCTAGTGCCAAAGGGATTGTGCAGAGCTTAATTAAAGATTATGCGCTATTCAAAGAAAAAAGTATTTAACATTTTTATTGAACTTATTCCGAGTATAACGAAGTGGTAACCTACATTTATAACTTTTTGAATAAAATTTATGTCCACTGTTCACAGTCACGATATGCGATGATCCGAAAGTGTTATTATTGGTTGATTATTTGAAATCAACCAGTAGGAACTCTAAGATAACACTTTCGGATCATCGTATCATCAGATATCGTGAGTGTAAAAAGTAGCCTTTTAGCTTATGCTTATATAATTTTTAAAGGGATTCTCCATATTCTTACTTGGATAACCCGAGTACAAGTCATACTACCCATCTCGTGAATGAAGCTATGACCATTTTACAAGCTACCAACTGTTGGATGACTGAAGACGGAACTACAAACTGGATTATCAACAATGTCAGAATATCTCAAACTGCAGATGGACTTGTCAGGTGAGATGCCCCTACGATTACCATATTTGGTACTACAGACTTAATTCTCTCCTTAGGGTTGGACGAAACAGCAACAAATTTTCTTTGAGGACTTCTCCTACCAACGGATCTGCCTCAGTATCTTCTCCTTATATGCACTGCACCGGCTCCATGGGTCAGACACGCCATCTTTTCGTGAGACGAGGAGAACGCCGCATGCATTATGACGGCTCGACCTTCATAGTTCGCAATGCTGGCCATTCAGCTGGTTTCGATGAGAAACATCAATTGAAAGTTTACTAATTCTTCATCTCTTGTTCGAATGACTGGGTTTGTTTGGGTGTTTCCAGTCATAATTTTTTCTTTAGTTGCTTTTTCGTACATTATTTTTCATTACTATTTTTCTCACATATTCTGCATACTAAATTTCAAAGAGGTAGAAGTTGCCGATGCTATTGGGTTGATTATAGACTGGAGGACTGCGCCTTAGTCATAAGACTTGATCGAGGGTAGATTTTTCTTCAATTCAAGATTATATTATTATGAATCTATTACTTCGATCATCAAGATGTAGCTGCTGTTCTTCGGATATCGATCTCGACGTAAAAAGGGGTTTGTTCAACTAGGAGAGAACCGGGCAGTCCATTGAAATGTATCAATTCAAAACATCGAGAACTCATCGAAATGACATAAACAACTGAATTGCGCAAAAAACTTTTGAACTGATGGAACTTTGCTCCTTTCAAAATTATTCTTTTATTCCCCACAAAAGCCCACGTTTGTTTTGATAATGGCAAGACTAATGATTTTACGTATTATTTGAATGAGTCATTTTGATACAATTACTTTGATTAATACTTCAAACATGTTACCGTGACAGGGATTCTCAAAAACACTTTAAATTTTATATTTGGACGATTTTCATGATAACGAGTTTTTTATAACTTAAGAAGTTTAGAGAAGTAACAAATTAGGCGGTTTTTATCCCAAAATTCTTGTCATTATAATTTATTTAGTTCAAAGAGTTCGGAAGCAAAACTTTTTTGTTGAAGAACCAGTATGAGAAAATCGATATGGAGATCTTTAAAAATTAACTCCTTCATCCTTTCACTGCCTCATTCCAGCAATTGATGATGGACTGAATTCAGTGGGATGGCTAATGGTCTTAGTACCGTTTCACGTAGAGCGAGCGTATGATCAGCGCGTATCGTCAGCGACCAACAAGTCGCTATTGCCATTTAAGCTGGTTCATTTATGATGTTCGAGGTAGCAGAATATGCATCCCATATGCACCTTTGGTTTTCTATTGTGCTCATGGTGGTGGTTGTGCAGTATGCCAGACAACTACGTGTGTACTAGATAGGTCAAAATTTGAAAATAATTTATTTAGAAAGGCATAATCCAGCTACAGCCGAGATGGTATGGAACTGACCATCAGTTATTATGTGAAGCTACCTGTTACAACTCGTATATAGACTGATCATACGCGCCTCATGAAATTAAATTAAAAATTTAAATCAATGAACCCATTCATTCATTTGAATAACATACTTGAGTCAAATGGAGTTAACTTTTGACTCCCAATGTTTTCAAATACATGAGTTGTTTGTTCCTATTATGTGGAACATTCGTCTTTCCATTATTAATTCTGAACTTGGGTTTTAGCAGTTTAAGTTGAATATTCCATTTCATTTCACTATCTTGTAAAACACGCTCAAGATGGCCTTTTCAATGGATCACCCTATATATTCTTGAATGAAGTGAAATATTCTGTGTAATTCAAAAAAATATAGCAGGTAATCAAAAAATAAGTTAATGCCTCTAAAACTAAACAATTGCCATTTACAGAAATAGGTTTTTGACACATCATCGCTAGCATTTTTACTATCAATTACTATTGGATTGATTTTTAGTTTATTACGGTCAGTTGGAGAAATAAGTAAAGATAACAACATTTTAGTTTTACAAAAAAACGGTGGTGAAAAATGAAAAATTATGCGAAGGGTGTTTGTAGCGACGATATTGCTTTTTTGACTGTGATAATTCGAATGAGTGTAAAAATGTCAACTAATCAATATGTAACCCTTGAAGAAACAATCGATTACGAATAAAGTGGTAAAAGTATATATTGTTTCATATATTATTTTTCTTCATGAAAAGATTACCAATAATGATGATGGTAACCATCAACCCTCAAAGACTAGAAGAGGGGGTATGAAGAATTTTGAAGATCTTTAGTTTAGTAAATTTTTTTTGGAAAAGTGTTACACTTACTTGGGCATCTTTAGTTTAGGTGACTCTCAACGAAATGCCACGCTCACACCTGCTGTGAAGCTCTCTACTATGTCCTACGTGAACGACCATTTTGCGAAGCGGACGGATCTCTACCTTCCACCCGCACATACTATGCCTTTGGGTACACTCTACGGAGTTTATGAGAGTATTATTCGAATGTGAGAATTCTGAGATATGAAACACAAATAAACGATATAAAATCATTCCACTCGTCACCGTATCGAGTGTGTTCCTGAATGAGTGGTTCCTTCTCGTATAACTTTTATCAATATGGAGAGCCAAAAGCGCACTGGTTCACGTCCTAAGTAAGGGAATAGCCAGAGCGCAAGCCGATTCCAATTATCGGCGCGGCTTTTATCGGTGTCAGGTTTGCAGGCATTGGCCACAGTAGAGCACCGAGAAAGCAAAATAGTAGCAGTTATAAAGTGTACCCAAAGGTAAAGCCTGCACGGGTAAAGGATGGCTATTATAATTATTTGCCATGTGGCCGGTGCGCGCTCCAAGCAAGCACCAGACGTCGGGATTAGCATCCTGGTCCAGCGCTACCAGAAGTTTCAACAGCCAATATCTGGCCGCTGTGCTACCGACCACCATCAATGTCTCCTTATTACTTCAGATAGTGTTGCTGTCAAAGTGATACCAAAAAGAATCGGGGTACACAATATAAACAAAGGTGGAGAAAAATTTGGCGGTTACCAAAATCTTTTTCCATTTCCATACGTTGAAAAGCTGGTACACGTGTGAACAGAACACAAATCAGTTTATGCGCATGAATCTGAAACCAAAATGAAAACTTCATTCCAATGATTATTTCTGATCAAACACGTGCGCCACTGTCGCCATTCACATTGAACTAAACTGTCCATTCCGGTTACATGTTATCTGAATCGGCGTGCACTCTGGCTATACCATAAGTCCTGAAGATGCTGAACATAACGCTTCCCACCATGAACGAAGCAAGTTAATAATACTAGCTTTTATTTGTCCATCGTTATGAAAACTGAAAACATATAAATCATAACTCCCATTACGGTATCTTTGATTTTTATGACATATACTCTACCCCATAATGTAGCGCAACTTACACGTTAGAAGATCGAATCGTTTTCCGTGGAGTTTGTACAATTGTGTATATCAGTCTGATTCAGGAGATGCTAATATCATGAATTGGAGTTGATATTAGTATCCTACAAAATATCTGAAAATTTATAATATTTTACCTAACAATTTTTTGGAAATCACAAAAGTATTGGGTATACAACATAATAAAAGATTGCAATAGAGTGTGAGTGCATTATAATAATCATGGTGCTACACTTTCAGAGAAATAAAACTTCAAAATGCCAGTATTGGTAGGTGTCTGCAAAGCACTAAGAAATAATAGTGATTTTAACATCACAGCTGACAATTGGTTTACATCTATAGAAGTAGTTGACTCAATGAAAACATAAGGACTCCTCTGTGTAGGAAACTTAAAAATAATGAGAGTGTCTGCCATCAAAGAGTTATCACTCGCTCAGAAGATGACACAGTGTGTCGAAAGAATTGTCAGTTGTAATATCACAAGAGCGTGTGAATAAAATGAAAATAATTTGATAGATTTTTCGAAAACTTGTTGCCAGGCAATAGACACGAGAGCCCGAAGGGCTCGAGTTGCTATTGACAAATGGCAACAAGTTTGAGAAAAAATCTGGAGAATTATTTTCTACTTTATCGAACTCTCGTGTGGTATTCGATAGATTATTTTTTGATGCCCCGATCATAGACCCATTCTCTATATAACATTTTTATTTCAACAATTTACTTGAATCACTGTAAACAGAATGAAGTATGGTATTTGAAGTTCTCAGCATGAAATTTACAATTATTATGGATGTTTAGTCCTTGGCTGGAGGATTTCGTAACATTGTTTTGTTCTGTTCGATTGAAAGTTATTGCTTTCTCTCTGTCCCTTAGGTTATCAATTGAAATAGTTTCCAAATTGACACGTTACTCAAAATAGTATTCTTACATGCATGTTCGTTGATTTTCTTAAAATTTCACCGAATGATGATGTAGGTACTAAACCGTTTTCGAATCATTTTTCACTTTTCATGCAAACTGATGACAGACGTCAGATCAAAAGTATCAGTTGTCACACAATAAGAACAAAATACCACAAAAATTTCCCGCGGCAATTTTTAAGGTAGAAAATTCCCACTATAATAATTCTGTGATTGGCCTGAACGTACATGAATGCTTTGAATTGATGGTTTCGATTGGTTGCAAGAATTGTCAAAAAATAATCAGCATTAAATGTTAGTGTCATGTAAATTCTGAAGTATCATTTTCACTCGACCCATTCAACTCTACAGGGTTTAATTTAACCTCTTGCACCCCCGGGAATGAAGGGTGTATAATGCCATTTTATAGCGAATTAAATTAATATGAAAATTTAAAAAATATAATTGGTTTCGAAAATTGGCCGGAATGTTGGGAACCGCTGTCAGCCGAACCTCAGCTTCCTGAGTCAGAACCGGATGTGAACACTGGCTTCTTACAGCTCTATTCAGAAAACTAATCCTATTATCAGTTTTCTATATATACAGTTGACTCAGCTCATTGCGAAGGACTCTGTATACAACACATGTCGCTTTTACTTGTATTAACAGTAAGTATACAATTTTGTCTCAATTTCAGAATAATAATTCTTAGGGGAAAAGGGTTTAAATAACTGTCATGTACTAAACCTACTATTCAAATCTCTTTAATTGATATATTATGATAGCAATTTAGTAGATTGTAGAAAGTTAAAATCAGAATTTACTCATTCAATTTTTGGTTCAAACAAGCTTCAAACTAAAATTTTCAGTCATTCCATTTTTTGAATTCCATGCCATCTGGTGGTTTAACTTTCACTTTTTCTTTAGATATTTCTGACCAATTTGTACTCAGGACTGTGCCACCACTTTCCATCTGAAAATTCAAATATTTTGGCAAAAATTAAATGTATATGAGATAACTTACATAACTCTTATTCATAGCTTTTTTTACTTCATCGCTACCTTTACCATATATTTCCTGAAACAGTTTGTTAATTGCATCTTCACCTTCAGGTTTTTCTTGGGCCTCTTGTTCTTTGATCTGTTTCTCAACCACAGCCCAATCCTTCCCCTTTTTAGAGGTTGGATATGATGGTGGTCGGTCAGATGATATCATAGGGCCTGGAAATTATAGAATTTAGAATGATTCATCACATTAGACAAGAATAATTCTATTATACCCAAAGGAATAGTCTTGATATCTTTTTCTAATGGAGTTCCTTCAAGCTTTTCCCATCTAATGTCTTCAGATTTTTTTAATTTTATTTCTATCTAGAAATGCTCAAAATATAGACTAATTCATTATTTACTTGCGTATGACATCTTCAGATAGTCAGGGCCGTTGAGGCACAAATGACACAAGCGGCCGCTCAAATCTCAAAATTGATTGGTTGTATAAGAAATTTGTTAAAAAATATGAATTTCAATTATTTGTGATAATATCGAAAACTGTTAATAAAAAAGTTATGAATTGAAAATCACGTTCTACCCTGAAAATAAAAAAGATTGCCATGCTAAAATCAAGAAGTTCGTATCTGCACATTTGTAGTTTTCCTGTTTTCGAGAAAATCGTGTTTTCCTATTAGGTTAGGGGTTAGTTTTGCAAATAGGGCATTTTTCATAATCTTATAATTTACACACGACGTTCATTCCTGGTAGGATAGGTTTAAGTAGGATAGGAGATAAGGTGTAGTAGGATAAGTGCAGACATACCTAAACTGACAAAACTCAACTTTGACAAATTTGTCAGATACGACCTTGCTTACAATAGAATAGCCGTTATTCGCCGTGAAAATAAATATTTCATGGTTTCTTTAAAACTATTTTGATCAATACAAGCCAAGTAAGAGTTAAACGAGTTAAACATAGCAGACAGACTTCTTAAATAAAACATTGACTAGAATTAATACTAGACTATAAATAACGTAATTTTTTTTTCTCAGTTGGTGTTGAAATTAAATCATAAAAAATCGTCACAATAATAAAAAGTGTTTGGAAACGTTATTTTTACCTTTTTCACATTTTCTAGTAGTTTATTGACGAAAACTGGACCATAATAAATTTTAGAAAAACGGCAACGATTGAGTCTCTCAATTCTTATTTGCTGTGATTGTCTGGTGTTTTGGTCGTGAAGATTGGTTTGATTTTGATATAGATAAAGATGATTTTTAACAAAATTTATACACAAATGCAGAGACAAGGTATCGTAAATGATTTTTTTTATGTTGTTTTTACGTAGTCTCGATAACGCAGTTTGAAAATAACTCTATAATCTTTCCTTCATAATTCAAACTACCAGTTGGCATGAGACTAGTGCCTTCGAGAGTTCTAGGCTAAAATAAATGTGGAACATGATGTAAGAGATAAGCAGTGAGAATAAAAAATTCTGTAGAAATTGGTAATTCGCAAAATATTGTCGCAAATGAAAGTATACTCAACCAAATTAAATTTTCTCGATCAAAGTTGTATACGAACGACACATTATAGCCCGAGAGGCAGCTGCCATTTTGAGTGAATTATTTTAAGAAATATTAATTTTGTGGCAAGTGTTCATTTCGTGTTGCTAATAAACGAGGTGAACATCAGCTTCCATGGTAGCGGTGGGTGTAGCCGCGGCATCCACCCACACACGTACAATTATAATAAAAAAAACAAACATTAAGAAAGCTGAGACTTGGTTTGCGGGTTCATTACTATGCAAATAAACGAAAAAAAGTAATCAGCTAAATTTTTGGTGGGGGGTTGTACCTAAGCTTCACGTTTAAATATGCGAATAATATGCGTTGGTAAATTAATACTAAGAAAGCTGAAATTTGGGGAAGTGATAGTCGACTTTAACAGTTTCACGAAAGAAATGGTCCGCTGAGTTTTCCGAAAAGCTCAGCCGATTTTTTTTTAGAGTAACAGTTGCAGATAATTATTAGTTGACGAAGTTTTAACTTTCTTGGTTTCCGATAACTAGTGATTTTTATTAATTAAACAGTGCGTATATGGGCGCGACGCGTTGCGCCTATCTCACGGCATCAGCTGCTTCCCTCTCATGGTAAATTACACTTTTAAATATGTATACCTACATCTCAATCTAAACAGCAAATACGTATACATTGAAGTATAAATAATAAACATTTGCACACGCAAACGGTTTATAGTTTGAAAGGCTCCTTTTTTCTCCCCATCTTCCCCCTCTTCAATGTCCCTGGGTCCGACGGCGAAGACCTTGAGATGAACACCTGCGAACCTGCGAACGGACGCTTTACCCCTACTATTCGAATGTGGAGCGTGCCGTACGCAGTGTGTGCTCCAAAATGGCTACTGACGCCAAGCCACGTACACGTACTTCGACAATGTCTAACGTCCAGAGTTTTTGTGTATTTTGCCTCAAAAAAACTGGCAAGTTAAATAATTTTGATGAAGCTACGTTAAATAAATGTTCCGATTTATTGAAGATTCGACAGGAAAGTCTTCGGCGACAGTTGCGTTACCGACCAAAAGTGATAATTATTATCAAAAATATCACAGTTCCTGTTACGCCTGCTTTACAGCTTTACCGCCGAAGCAGAGAAGATAAGATCCGATAAAGCAAGCATGCTCGTCTTCAGAAAACGAGAAAGTATTTTCAGCGCTTTTGAAAACGAAGTAAATGTCTACCATAAGTTTCATATCGTGTACTTGTTTTTAGGATCGAGGCGAGGTTTCTGCCGAAAGCGAGGATGCAGTTGAAGGCATGGTGCCTGACCAACGTGAGGGCATCGATCAGGGGGAGGTCGATGTTGGAAGCGAGTATCAAGCTCCAGGCTATGTTCCTATTACTGAGGATTGCGATCGAGGCTACGACGCAGGTACTGTTGAAAGCGCGGGTGAAATCGATAAAAATGAATCTCAAAAATCCTGTCTGCATATACAAATATATACATATACAAATTCGAAAATAAAACTGAATTGTTAATTATTTTTGTCCATAAATCTGTTAAATATAACAACATATTTGAATAACATTAATAGCATAATGTAGCATGAGAGAGAAGGAGCTGATGCCGTGAGATAAGCGCAATGCGTCGCGCCCATATTACGCACCGATTCATTAATATAAATCACAAGTTATCGGAAACCAAGAAAGCTGAAACTTCGTAAACTAATAGTTATCTGCAACCGTTACTCTAAACAAAAAAATCGCTGAGCTTTTCGCAGTGGAAGAGTGCTCAGCTAATGCAGTGCAGATTGCTACGCGTCCACGCGCACAGCGATACGCCGCATCTTTCAGTGATCAGCTGAGCACTTTTCCTCCGCGGAAAACTTAGCGGACTATTTCTTTCGTGAAACTGTTAAAGTCAGCTATCACTTCCCCAAATTTCAGCTTTCTTAGTATTAATTTCTGTTATTTTGCTATTGATTGGTAATAGCAAAATAACGGAAATGGCGAATAACGGTGACATTATGATAAGGCATAGCGATGAATATTTTAATTGTGACTGGCACTATTCTGTGTTTAAAAACAGAAATATCGCAGTTTTGTTTGTTCGTCCCTCATTTACACAGGCGTTCGTTATTCATAACCTATAAATGAAATCTAGTTGCTCAGATTTTTCTGTCTACATGATTTATTTTATACTAAGATTTATTATTGTGATGATAGAATGGCAAAAGAAGGATTAGATATCGATTTGTGTTGAAAAAATCATATAATTATCAAGCATCAGTTACTTCGTTGTCCCCGATCTCACTCGATGTGAAAATAAAAGAGCTTCAAATCCTGGCCTTAACCGTCACTAATAAAGGCAGGCAGTATTTTTATCCACAACTATTAATTAATATATCTGTTAAATATTCGATTTTCAGCAAATAATGCCATTCATTACCATATAGAATTGAATAATGGTGACAGTTCGATGGAATAATATTACTCAATCGTTGTGTCAAATTTGACACATGGGCAAATTTACTTGTCACGATATTTGTAGGTATACTGTCAGTTGGTTTGTGAGTTACCTATTGTGTATCATTCTTATTTCTGATATCATTAGAGAAATGTCTATTAGTGAATCAGATTTACAAGATAATATGTCTTGTACACCGCCAGACATTTTAAAATTAGCGGCTAGGGTTACAGAAAATCTCATACCTAACAAGTCAAAAGGTAAATACGATGCGGTGTACAAAAGTTTTATGGATTGGCAACTGGCACAAAAAACATCGTCTATCGTCTTTCTCTGAAAATGTTATAACTATTAATACTTAGCTATTATGTAAGTAAAATAAATATGAGTTTATTGTGTATTAATAACGTTACTAGTTACCATCAATAAAAAATATTGTTCATTTGAAATATATTTTGCATTTTTTTGATGAACATATATATATATATATATATAGTTGTGGATAAAGTATAGTATTCAACACGCGCATAATGGCTACTACCCACTCAGATGTTACACCTCGGCCTCCGGCTCGTGTTGCAATTTCATCTTCGTGGGTAATAGCCATCATTATTCGCTTGTTGAATAATATACTATAATAAAGTTGTCCTTATTTCAGATTCACATTGCGCGTGCGTATATGTCAAAATAAGGACAACTTTATTACTGACTGACGTTATTATAAACTGCAATATCTCTCTATTATCATTCCTTATTCAGTATTAAATTACAATAGCTATTTGTATATTTAGAGCGCAAAGTGACAGCTTGCCGCTCACAAAGAGAGTTACCCACTCTCAACCATATTCCACTAATGAAATATAACTTTCAATTTATTTCAAGCAAATGCAGTAATTTATGTCACTACCGCTAAGCCAACTCTGTATTGTCTAATTTGCTAATTGAATCTCTAAGACTGTAACTGTCATCTCTAGTCAAGGGCCCTGCATTTACACCCGCAGTAGACTTCTTTTGGGACATTCCAGATACGCCGTGGGATGACAAGAGAGGTCGCTCTCATTATTTAGAACATACTAGACGCCAAGAAGCGCCTAATCCGGTGACGTAATCATTTAGAATTCTCGGTTATTCTGAATACCACATTCACTCTTCCGAAGAACTATAAGAAAGCGTCATGCGGTCAGGTCCAGCTCCAGGATTGTTACAAAATGCACATAATATTACATATAACCTATGTATAAGCTATCCAAATATTCAATGATTCCAAATAATTCACATCTCAAAAAAAACGAGGAGACAATAACTCTTGCCTAAAAAAAATTACCAGTATGGTCGAGATGGAACCCGGGTCATCTGCTTTAATACCTCTGCACTATTGTGGTTACTTGGAATACCCTGTTACTTTAGCAATAAATCCAGTAATTTTTTTATTAGTGGTCCTGTCGCTTCCATATTTTGTCAGAGCGTTCATGATTGAGAATAATGAAAGATTCCATCGACAGAAAAAAATTACCGAGCGTTAGGGGAAAGTTAGACCCAGCAATTTTTTTATTAAGTAGAGGTCATGCCGCTTCCATATTTTGTCAGATTGTTCATGATTGAAAATAATGAAAAATTTCATTGACAGAACAAAATTACCGAGCGTTGGGGGAGAGTTGGGCTCAGCAATTTTTTATTCAGGAGTCCTGCTCCTACCATATTATGTCAGAGCGTTAACGATTGAGAATAATGAAAGATTTCATTGACAGACAAAAATTACCGACCGTTGGCGTTGGGGAGAAGAGTTGGGCTCAGCAATTTTTCATTCAGAGGTCCTGCTGTCACCATATTTCGGCAGAGCATTCATGATTGGGAATAATGAAATATTCCATCGACAAAAAAGTGTTAGGGGCGAGTTGGGATCAGCAACTTTCTTATTAGAGGTATTTTCACCACCACTTCTTGGAATCTTGAATTTTCGAATTTTGACTATGAATTCATACTCTGCGACCCCAAGAACTCCCAAATATCAATTTTGAATAGAATCTGATCATAATCATCAAAACTTGTCCACCATTTTAGAGCCGTCATCTTGAATCCTCCAATTTTGACAACGGTTTCATAATATCCGACTGCAAAAACACGAACAAACCAATTTTGAATAGAATCGGACCATAATCACAAAACTCGTCCGTCATCTTAGGTAAAATTATTTTGAAAACAAAACATAATCATGACTTCGAAAACCCCCAAATAACCAAATGTGAATAGAATCGGATCAATATTATAAAACTTATTCGCCATTTTAGAGCCTGCATTTTGTTTTTTCTTTATCAAAAATATTATAATGCATTGTCACCGGAATTTTGAGCACCTGCTATCAGTCGGACGATTTCACTTACAGATCTACGATCTGTGATTGAATGAATAATTGGTAGTACCACCGTACATAAGTAAACTGAAGTAGATTCACTCGCAGTCGGTGCCTTTGATGTATCGGGTTTAGATTTTATTTTTTTCTGGCATGCGGTGGGGTAAGAGGGGTCGGCTGAGTGTTGTCCTGTCTCATTCGGTCTCACTTACGGCGTTCCATCTCGGATTCATTTTGGTTGCGCGATAGCAGAGAATAGGTCAGCTAAACGCAAATTTCGAGGTGGGGACGTCGACACAAATATGGCGGCGAGAGAACTTACTTCTGTTTAGTTATATACGGTGGTAGCAACTGTCTCATCATTCCAGAATTATAACGTGTTTTTCTTCACATACATATGTTTTTAACTCGCCTAGTATACAGCAAAGTACCACTGGTAGCAAATTGATACGCACTGTTGCCAAAGTTTCAAATTCTCGCAATTCCACTATTTTTCTAAAATCTGTGAAATTATATTAATTCAACGCATCAAGGATAATGAGAAAATATAATGCAACATTTACAGCACCCACTCACTACATACTGAAGGCATTATCGCATGATATTCCATATTTTCTGTCGATGGAATCTTTCATTATTCTCAATCATAAACGCTCTGACGGAAGCAGGACCCCTGAATAAAAAATTGCTGAGCCCAACTCTCCCCAACGCTCGGTTATTTTTTATGTTGATGGAGTCTTTTATTATTCTCAATCATGAACAATCTGACAAGATATGGAAGCGTCAGGACCTTTAACCCTTTCCGTACAGCGGCTTTTCCGAAAATTTGTGCCCCACAGACGAAGTTTTTGACCGTGCCGCACGGACGGATATCGACATTGTGCGACATTAAAATATTCATTCAGCATCAGATAATCCGCAATGGCTATCATAACTTGTTTTTTGTTTTTTTGCTCTTGGAACGATCTTGGATCGACATCTTGAGCAGTGTTCCCGCTCCAGATTTTTTTTGTACTAGGCTGTCCTTCAAAATTGTACTAAATGGTAAGAAATCGAAAAAAAAAAAACACAGAACACAAAAATGTTAATGGGAATACTGCAAATTAACAAATAATTTTTGTGACCACCCAGCCAAAACATCTGTGACATGACATCTCTAAGATGTCGCGTTTAGGTAACAGTGCGATATCCCAAACGTTCCATCGCTGCGATGTTCATAAGTAAATATATCTGCGACATGACATCTCTTAGATGTCATGATGAGGCAACACTGCGATATCACGAATTTTGCATTAGTGCGATGGTACCAGCAGTGGGACTCTGATCAATCGTATTCCCGTTTTAGCATCGCTTTATTTCGATTCTACAGTATTGCGTTAAAAATTTACTTCGTAACTCTGATGAATCGTTTCTATTTTCTAATCGTATGTCGGGAGACTTCGTGAAATTTTAGGGAAATTTTAATTTTGTCTCTGATTGATTCTCTTGAATCAAGATTTGATTTTATTATGTTCTGTTGACAAGTCAAGATGTATATTTCTGAGGTCAAGATCACTGACGAATTTTTCGACACAACCAAAAATGCTTTTATTTTTTCATTTCAGCATTTTAAATATTATTATCAGTAAAAAAACACACATTTCATTTGAATATGCTACCTCATCTCTACGTGTTGATGAAGAACGAAGAAGGACTTTGAGGAACTTCAGTTTAGAGAGGAGGATGAGACTAGATGACTGTGATCCATTTGCTTTAGTTAACGAACATTTTACGGATCTTTTCCACCTAAACATAGATAAACTTAATTTTTTAATCCAGGAGATATCGCTACATATGCCACATGCCACATTGCCACATATATTTTTTGCTATTTTTGCTTCCTAGGGCGTAATTTTTTTCCGGAGGGTTACAGACTAGTCTGATTTTTCAATCATGCTACAATCTTGTTACGTTAAACTGTTTGTTGTCTCTTTCTTTCACACTCCTTTCGATTCTAACATCGATATTAGAAATCTCATTTGGTAATCTGATTCATCGCTTTCAGTTTTAGAATCGCCTGTCGGGAAAATTCGGAGATCTTTGGGGGAAATGTTAGATATTTTTGCGTGATACGTACTTTGGACATGTTTTGACAGCAAGCATATGTTTATGGAATCATTTCGTAGATATCAAAATTTGCATAAACCAAATTGGCATTTCAATAGCATCAAATGAAGCATGAGGTTGAGGGGGTCAATAAGCGATGCCACTCTATAATTCATCATACTTCACCGTTATGCATCAATCCGATAAGAACGGAATTTTCACTTCATGTTGCTTCAAAAACCTTGCATGAGCACGCATGTATCACATAATAAAGCGCGTTTGGAAGAGCTGGGGAGCTGTAGTAGAGGTAGATAAGCAAACGTTTGCCATATCTAATATTTATTAATGCAGTTTATTAAAAAATTGAAAACAATAATGAAAAAATCAACAAATTTTCAACAAAAGATTCAATACTTACCTATTTCATGCTTTGTTTTATAATGTATAGGTACATATCCGTGTGACAACAATACTGATGAGCACCTAGATATGTATAGATATCCGTATATTTTGAATACATACATATAAGCACATATTAAAATATGAAGTGAAAAATTAAATTAGGGAATTTCGGAGATGTCGATGAGGATATTATCTTTTTCGGTTTCAATAGATTGAATAAATTTTATAGGTATATTTTATAAATTCATGTAATCTATCTATATAATAATTTTGGATTCATTTCGGTAAACCCTAAAACATTAATAACATTCTCCACAAATGCCTTATTTTAAAGTTTAAAATTTGGGAATAGGTACTCGATCAATGAACTACAGTAATCTCTTGAGAAAACAGAGATAGTAGCCCTCTTCAATTGTTATCTTTGTCACACTCACCATGCCTAATACGATTCTTCAGCTAAATAATTTCGTTAGAAAGAGTTTCTATCGGGGTTTGAGGGGAAGGAAAATTACATTAGAAATGGTCATCAGAGTACAGACATTTCGAATCTGACGTCACAATTCGATTCCAACATAAATTTCTAATCATCAGAGTCACACTGGATGAATGATTTCGTTTGGAAGCGTATCTATCGGGGTTGTGGGGAACGATAATTACAGTAGAAGTAGGAATCAGAGTACCGAGATTTCGAATCTGACGTCATTTCTCGATTCTAATATACATTTCTATTCATCAGAGTCCCACTTCAGAAGCAAACAGAAGCAAACTCATCTCTGGGATAATAGGCAGTTTGCGCATGGGGTGTTTTTCGCTTATAAAACCTTACGTTATGGTCATCATTTTCACAACAGCCCACATAATAGTTATTTATGTATCAAGGGCGTAAAGTAGGCGCTTATGGCCTGCGGCGTGGATAATGGCCCGAAGGCGTTAGCCGAGGGCCATTACACGCCGAAGGCCATAAACGCATTTTACGCACGTGATATATACAAAATTTTATGCACTAGCGGTTTATACAGTGTCCACCAAAATCTTGGAACAGCATGGGAAACTAACTTTTATGAAGAATGACATGAGAAACTATTAATAAAAAAGTTTTCCATTTGGTTCCAAGATTTTGGCGAACACTATATATATTTATATCGCAATTATCGCGTCAATAATCATCTCTGTATACTGAAATAGATTCATTTATTCAAATTGTACACAGAATACCCAGTATATACCCACCTAATAATGACGTGGTTAAGCAAGCTGGTTGTTGTCTAGCAACAAATTCAATAAACAAGATAAACGGTCATCTTCATGTTTATCTGAAAAAGTGCGTGAGTGACCTCAACACGAAAATTATGGAATCATCAGATGAAGAACATAATTCATACATACCAATGGAAATTTTGGAATCGGCTGAGAGTGCCAAACTCGAACTGCTACCAACAAAGTCAAAGAAACTTTACGAAAAGACGTATAATGAGTTCATAATATGGCGCAATGAAAACGATATGAAGGTGATTACAGAAGATGTATTACTGGGATATTTTTTTGAGAAGTCCAAGAATCGAAAACCATCTTCTTTGTGGTCATACTATACGATGTTAAAGTCTACTTTGAATTTGTATAATAATATAAACATAAGCAAATTTCCAAAATTGATAGCATTTTTGAAACGGAAGAAGGATGGATATAAGCCGAAGAAATCCAAAATATTGAATAGGGATGAAATTGAACTTTTTCTAAAAGAAGCTCCAGATAATGTATATCTGATGATGAAGGTATGTTGCTTGTCGTAGAGAAGAATTAACAAATCTCAAGCTTGATGACATTCAAGACCTAACTTATGCTTTATTGATTACAATTCGAGAGTCAAAAACTAAAATACAACGAACATTTACCATCTGCAGTACTGAAAACCAGTCAGTTAATTATTTGGATATTTATAGACGATATGCTAGTCTACGTCCCGCAAATACTGAACATGGGCGTTTTTTTATATTCTATAAGAACAACAAATGTACAAAACAAGTTGTTGGGAAGAATATCCTCGGTCAAATTCCAAGAAAAATTGCAGCTTTTTTGAAGCTACCAGGCCCAGAAGAATATACGGGTCATTGTTTCAGGCGTTCTTCAGCCACTTTATTGGCTGATGCTGGGGAAAGTATCACCAAAATCAAAAGACACGCTGGTTGGAAATCAACTACAGTAGCAGAGAGCTACATTGAACAATCGATTTCAAAAAAATTGCCGGCGATGGTGATGGACGGATACCAAATAATAATTATTTGGACCTACCATCCACATCTAAAATGAGTGGTGAGGATGTTTCAAAAGGGAATAATTATTTTCAAGAGAAAAGTGAATATCCCACCCTCAATATTCAAAATTGTAACAATTGCATAGTTAATATAAAATTCTAATTTTCAAGGTTATGGAGCAAAAATGTAGATTATGAATAAAAGTTGTTAAATAAGTATTTCTTTATTGAACTGAATTCATTGTTTCGTGGTAGGTCTTCCGTGAAATGATGTGCGTAGGTATATATGGACAATTTTAGTATATTGTCTACTTTACCGCCCACGGGCCATGTTGCGCCCACGGGCGGTAAAGTGCCACTTTACGCCTGGAGAACCGGGCGGTAAAGTGTACTTTACCGCCCGCTAGTGCATAAAAGCATTTTATATAATATATGCTATAACATATTGCTGAATATAGTTTGGTTTTGGTCATAAATAATAATATACTTAGTTTCGAAAAGTAACGTTTCATTATTCTCTTTGTATTCTAATATGCTGTAATGGCCTCGTTGTGCTATTTCACAATATTGAAACTCTGGCCCAAAACACGAGTTCTGTGCTCGCGTTGCGTCAGAAATTGATTTATGGATAGTAAGGTAGATGTGCTGTTTAATGCGCATGCGCAAGTCGTTATTCTTTCTCTCATTCGTTACCGCGGAGTCTCATGTATCCGTTTTTCCGACGGTACGATGAAACGACTGGTCGTGACACTTGAACGACAGTTGACACTGAAGATAATTTTACTAATTTTATTTTATTAGCGATTTCGCTCCAAAATCTTTCGTTGGCTCGGCTCTATTTTCTAACTATTTCAGTCGTTTCCTTTCACGGCTAGTAGGTATAAACGTGGGTGATTATAAAATCTGCCGATCACTGTATGTATATCACTTTTTTTATTGTTTTCTTGATTTTCAGATGTATGTTAAATCAGTGTTCACTGGTTTTTGTTTTTAAAAAAAGGACTTTATTCGACTTGAATCTACTTATAACTATTGATTCGAAGACGTGACGACTTGAATGGCGTGTCCTCTTAGGTTCTTGAATATATGGCTCGGGAATGCTGACTGGATACTGCGTAGTTCCTGTTATTCCACGAAGACCTTCAAACATGCTGAGGAATATCCTCCGTCTACTGCGTAGAAGCTGATGCAATGTTTACTGGGTAAGTCGCAATTCTGGGACAAAGGGCTCATTCAGGATTCTGATATAACATGTACTAGAGGTGCATGGAGAAAATAATAAAAGAGTATAGGAAATATGCTCTAATTGGTTTAGGCATTCAAAACAAAGGATTTCCAGAAATAATAGAAAAGACACAATATGAATCTCATACCTTTTTTATTTTTTTGTTAGAAAATCACCTTTTATATTTTTTGATAGAGAATACTCTTTTATTTTTTGTTTTGTTCATTGTTTATTGAAAATAAATGTTTATTTACATTTTTTATCTGAGGCTTTTCTTTACTGACATTTTTTCCTATTTATTACCTCACCTCTGCATAACAAATGTACATAGTTGTGATGTCATATTTTTACATCCCTGCGATGTCATCTCGCATCACATCGTAGTTTTATCGCAAAAACACATCGCTTTTCCATCACAGATGACATATCGCAATTACATTGAAAATATATCGCTGTTATATCGCAGAGAACTTATCGCAGCGACGTCGCATGGATGAGGCTTGAGTAGGACAAAATAACATCCCTCTGACATTGCAGTGACGTCTATGCGACATTGAATGCGATATCACAGGTCACAATTGTTAAATAGCTGCGATATCTCTGTGATGTAACAGTGTTTGCTGGGCATGAACTTTATTGTTTGGTGTAAATAGAAAATTATCGAAAATTCATCAATAATTCATGAATTTTACGGCAATTTTTGGAACGTCTCGGCCTGTTGTGATAGTTCTCATTGGATAATTGAATTGAAAACAAAGATTTTTTTTGTACTATATTCATATGAATTGTACTGACGTAATGTACTCGCCTAGCCCTGGAATTGCAAGGTTACCGGATGTCGCATATGATCGACGGTGTCGACATCCTATAATTTTAACATGTTGTATGAATGTCCGACCAAACCAAGGATAACCATGGTTTTGTTGACTTTTTATATTGCTTCTGTATAAATATTTGACAAGTAAGTAATTCCAAATTTCTTAACCTTTCTATTTTTCCATTATTACTTACTTATGCAGGTATAGCGCCGATGATGTCTTAACAGCCGAAAGCGCTTTGCGATTGTAATAAATTTCACTTACACGAAATGCAACTTTTTCATTGAAATGAATAGTTACGTGTACACAGCTTTTAGAACTTCACCTAATAAAAAATTGCTGAGTCCAACTCTCCCTCAACGCTCGGTAAGTTTTTTCTGTCAATGGAATATTTCATTATTCTCAATCATGAACCTCTAATAAAAAAATTGATGGATTTATTGCTAAAATAAGTAGGGTTTGTTTTCAACGGTGGATATCGAGCGTTTTTTTCAATATTTCCGCTCTAGAGCCGAATTCAGATTTCTTGTTGCAGAATGAATGTTCCGGTATCAAATGAAAGTTCTTACAAAAGCGTTGGCCCACAAACTTGAATTTCATAGATTTTGAAATAGAAAAGCAAATCCATCTCAGCAGAGTTAAGGAGCAATTTACCCAAAATACTCCTTTCGAGAATTTTTTCTTTTTTCTACATTATTTTGAATAAAGCGATGAACTTATATACAGAATAAAATATGTGCGCTCTTGGATAATCATAGTAAGCGTTTCGGCTTTGTATATGATATTCATGGTTTGCAGAAGTGGGACTGTGAAAAACCAAAACCAGCATGCATAACTCTTCAGACTTTTTAAAGAGATGGAGATGAATGTGACACCACCCATTCTTTTTGCTGCAAGGTTTTTAGCAAAGCTCATTATCTTATATAACAAAAATCAGTTTTATTTACATTTTCCTACTTTTGTGAGTTTACGAATCCTCCTATCTTTACCTATATATGTAGCTAGTGGTGAGAGAAGTTTTTCAAAACTCCAGTTAAAAAAAACGTATCTTAGGTCAACACTTTCATAAGAACGATTCTGTGGATTGTCAACATTAGTCATTGAAAACGTCACTTTGAGGAGTTTTAGGTCCTTAGATACAAAATTAATTTTAAAAGATTTTGTAAAAGCAAGAAAAATTTCTATATTATTTTCTTCAAACAAAGAAAGAATGTTCAGTACATATATTTGACAACTGTGTAAAAATTGTTAGTGACAAGACATACACAAGAAAACTAGAAGTAAAAATATAGAAAACTGTGATTCAGTCCTAAAAATTTATAAAATACAAAATAATAAGTGCAAATACTGAATTCTGAAATTTTAGAAATAAGGAATAAATAAGGTGTTTAATATATTCTAGCTAGTAGGTCCTGTAGGTTAGACAACCACCATAACATGTAATGGTTTATGATCGACAGTTGGCCTATGAGGAGGCAGTCCTGTCGAAGAGTTCGAAGACAAGATGGCTGGCATGTTAAGCCGCATGAATTGATACTTCTTTTTGATTATAACACTGTTTGAGTAATCTCTAGTTTTATTACAAATCAAGTATTAAACATGGTGTCAGAAGTGAAAACCTTTTAATATCGTCTGGAAAGCGAAAATAACGAGAGGAAAGATGGAGAAATACTTACGACCACCAGAACCCTTGAACTTGGGCGGTAGCATAGCCGAAAATTGGCGTAAATTTGAACAGAAATTTACAGTGTTCTTGACGGCGACTGGTTTGGAAAGCGAGAGTGGCAAGAAAAAGATTGCAGTTTTATTAAACTTTGTTGGAGATGAAGGCCATGAATTGTATAGTACCTTTGATATTCAAGAAAATGAGATGACCCTGGAAAAAGTGCCTGAAGAATTCGGTAGTCATTGTAACCCTACGAAAAATGTAATCTACGAGAGATTTAGATTCAATAGCATTAGTCAAAAAGAGGGACAGCCCTTTGACTATTTTGTAACAGAGTTACGCAGAGCAAGACCGCGGAATACAGTAATAAAGAAGAAATATTTGACAAAAATACACAAGAGAAATTATTGAGAATTAGTGAACTAACTCTAGATAAGGCCATTGAGTTATGCAGAGCCGAAGAAGTATGCAAAAGCCAATCAGAAATATTGCACAACGAAACAGCAAGCGTAAGTGCAGTAAAAGCGTCAAACAAGAAATGCAATAGTTGTGGCTATATCCATCGTAGTGAAAAATGTCCTGCGTACAACAAAACATGTGCAAAATGTAGTGGAAAAAATCATTTTGCCAATGTGTGCAAATACGGGAAAAAAGAAGAGAAAATGAAGAATAGCAAGAAAGTGATCAAGAAAAAAGTGAGCGAAGTAAAGAAGGAAGATACTGAAAGCAGTGATTTCAGTGACGAAGAAGCATGTGAAAATGAATTTTATGTTAGTGCAGTGGTAAAAGAGGTTAGGCAAGAGACAGAAAATCAGTGGATTAAACAAATTCTTATTGGTAATAAGAAAATAGATTTTAAGCTAGATACAGGCGCAGAAATTAGTATATTACCCATTCGTGTGATAAAATTTCTTTGATTGCATATGGTAGTTCTAAGTTTAAGTTAAATACTGTAGGAAAAGTAATCTTACCATGCACAGTGAATGATAATGATGTGAAATTGTTGTTTGATATAGTAGATGCTAAACATCAAATGCCTTTGCTAGGTCTTCAGGATTGCATTAGGTTAAATTTAGTCAAGAGAATAGATCAGATTCAATGTAGTGACTTAAATTCAAAAAAACATCCTTTAAAATCACTTGATGACCTAGTAAATGAGTTTCCTAGTGTTTTTGAGGGCTTAGGAAGATTTCCAACCACTCACCATATCTCATTAAAAAATGATGCTATACCAAAAATCATCCCTATTCGTAGAATACCTAGAATTTTGCACGAGAGGCTTAAAACTAAGTTAAATGACCTAGAAAGCAAAGGTATCATCCAAAAATTAGATAAACCAACAGAATGGCTCAACGCCTTGGTAATAGTTGAAAAAACTAATGGAGATCTTCGCTTGTGCCTAGATCCTAAAAATTTAAACAAAGCAATAAAACGCGAGCATTTTTTAATACCTTCTGTGGAAGAAATAGCATCAAAATTGTCGGGATAACAATTTTTCACTGTACTAGATATGCTTGATGGGTATTGGCAAGTCGAACTTGATTCAAAAAGTGTTGATTTATGTAGTTTTGGTACCACATTTGGTATATATAAATTTTTAAGAATGCCATTTGGAATTTCTTCGGCTCCAGAAGTCTCCCAAAAGAAAAATTACGAGTTATTTGGAGACATTGATGGGGTTGAGCTGTATTTTGATGACCTGATTGTAACGAGATCATCATAAATACAATGTCAAATTTTTAGGTCAGATCTTTTCTAAAAAAGGGATTTCAGTAAACCGAAACTACATAAATGCAATATGAGACATGAAATATCCACAAAATAAGACTGAGTTGTTACGATTTTTAGGTATGGTGAAATTTGTGGGCAAATTCATACCTAATCTTTAACAAATTAGTGCTCCATTAAGAAATTTGACTAGAGAGGATGTTCAGTGGCATTGGAATGATAGTCATAAGTTAGCAATTAATCAACTGAAGTTTTTATTAACTAATTCTCCAGTGCTTACATTTTTTGACCCTGAAAAAGAGATTGTTTTGGAAGTAGATTCGTCAAAGGATGGTTTGGGTGCATGTTTGCTCCAGGAAGGACATCCTGTGGCTTTTGCCTCTAGAAGCATATGCCCAGATAGAAAAGAAAACATTGGCAATTTTGATCGGAGTGCAAAAATTTCATCTCTTTATTTATGGCCTAGATATCGAAGTTTTTAGTGACCATAAGCCACTTGAAACAATTTTTAAAAAGAATCTTCAATCAATATCGCCAAGGATTCAACGAATGTGCTTAAAATTGTTAAATTACCGTTTAAATGTTCAATATAAGCCTGGTAAATTAATGTACATCTCTGATACTCTTTCTAGAGCAATTAAAAAAATCAGATTGTGAAATACAATATGCAGTTCATGCATTAGTTACTTATATTCCGATGTCAGATTAGCGAAAAAATGAATTTAAAGAAGAAACTCGTAAAGACTGTTGTTTGTTTTTTTGTTCCTCAGTTACAACTTGTAATTCAATATTTAAATGAAGGGTGGCCCAGAAAAAAAATAAAATTCCTGATATTGTAAAAATTTATTATAAATTGATAGAAAAAATTTTTCTTGCTGCAGGCTTATTATTTTTAGACAACAAAGTTATAGTAGCTACTGTATTACGAAACAGAATGCTTCAACTTCTGCATGAAGGGCATTTAGGAATCGAAAAAACAAATGGTCGAGCAAGAACAATTCTTTATTAGCCAGGGCAATCTTCGGACATTGAATCTTACATAAAATCTTGCTGAATCTGTGGAAAGTATGCAAGAAAACAGTGTAAACAACCTTTAAAGTTATATTCGCTACCATGTTGAGCTGGGAACGAATTGGAGCAGATATTTTTACGTATGGTACGCTGTCTTATCTTGTGCTATTTGATGCATATTCAAATTGGTTAGAAATGCTACCGATTAGGGACAAAAGCGCTGATTCAGTTATTATACAGATGAAATCTGTTTTCTCTCGATTTGGCTCACCGGATGTACTTGTAACAGATAATATTCTTTTTAATAGTGAAAAATGTAAGGAATTTGCAAAGGAATGGAACTTTAACCTTTCGTTTTGTAGTCCATTTTACCCTAGGTCGAATGGTCTAGCTGAAATATCTGTGTCAATTGGGAAAAATTTGCTAAAAAAATCAATGGAAGAAAGTAAAGATATATATTCTGCTTTGTTTAATTATAGAAATAGTCCATTAAAAAACATGGACTATTCCCCTTCTCAGTTACTGAATAGTAGACTAGTGTAGTAGTAGTAGTAGTAGTAGTATAGTAGACTAGAATAGTAGAATAGTAAGGCTAAGGTTCCAATTGCACATAAATTGTTACAACCAAAGTTGTGTAAAGATGTTGACAAAAAATTGGAGTTTAAACAAAAAACTAGTAAAAATAATTATAATAAGAATTCTAAAAGTCATAAGGCATTAGAAAATAATGAAAATGTTATACTTTATAATCATGTGAATAAAACGTGGGAACCTGCAAAAATTGTTAATGAAAGTAAGGCTCCAAGATCATAATATAAAGTGTTAGATAACGCTGGGAACATTATAATAAGAAATAGAATTGATCTAAAACCATCTAATAATGACTATGTAAAATCATATGATCATGATGATGATATTATTACTCAAGATCATCATAATTCTCAGACAAATCAAACTGATAATTTTGCCAGTGCTCAGAATTTAAATAAGAAAAAAAATTTAAGTGAGTTTAGAAAAACATTATTGTTCCCTAATTAACCTGATGATGACAATAATAATTATCAAGTAAAAACTAGGTCTGGCAGGGTTGTTAAAAAACCAATTAGGTTAGATCTTTAGGGGGAGAGATGTTTAATATATTCTAGCTAGTAGGTCCTGTAGGTTAGACAACCACCATAACATGAAATGGTTTATGATCGACAGTTGGCCTATGAGGAGGCAGTCGTGTCGAAGACAAGATGGCTGGCATGTTAAGCCGCATGAATTGATACTTCTTTTTGATTATAATACTGTTTGAGTAATCTCTAGTTTTATTACAAAACAAGTATTAAACATAAGGAAAGAAATAAGAAAGAACTAAGGATTTTAATTACTAATAAACTTTCGATATCACCAAATATTTTTCAATTATGGTTGTAATATATGAGGCCCTGGTAATTGTGGGAACTATGAGAGAGACCTAAAGGCAAAAATAATAAATGAATATGATTAGCATTTTGAATGGTATACTGGTTTAACACACTTCTTCTCACACATATATGGCCCTGTTTTTGTTAATTAATGATAACTAAAATAATATACAAACATGGAAGTATCAGGATGCTTAGTGAATTAATGAGGACTACTAGGATTTCTATTTCAATAAACAACTTCAATTTCAATATTTCCAAATTACATTGAATGGCTTTTGGACAAATTAATGAGGAATAATAAGACTCTTTGCATATACCAGATCAATTCTTGGTTGGTGTGGGACTGCTTGAGCAGGCAGCTTCAATATCTCTGTCAAAGCTTTGGAATCTCAAGGTGCATTCAGTTTTGTAAAATCAGAGCTGAACGAGCAAATGCTGATTAGTATCACGTGAACATTGAGCAGGCCCTGGACTCTGGTGATTAGAAATGTTTTATAGAATCGAAATATGACGTCATATTTGAAATATCAGTACCATGATTCCCATTTATAACGTTCGAATATGACGTCACATTCTCGACATATTTCGATGCTATGAAACATTTCTAATCATCGGAGTCCCAGTGCTGAGTGATTAATATTAAACAAACACTTCTTGGGCTAGATACATAATATGTCACTTGGCTATGTTAAGGAGCATAATAGTGTCATGTCTGTGTACATGATGGCTTGATTTGGATCGATCGGAATTAGATATAGTAGCTCAGCTATAATTTTAAAAACTCAGAGTAGAGGCAAATGGAGCAGATTGAATCAAGCTATCAGATATGCATAAACCAAACAAGCCCTTATTAGGAAGATCAAGGTATTCTCTGTGTCCCATCAAGGAGCTCAAGGTCACAGTGAACCAGGCCAGAGTCAACTTTCAGTTATGATAATTCTATTGTTTTATTTTATCATCAGTAAAGGTGAGTGTACTATCAAGGGTACCAAGACAGCAAACAACAACTAGTATTTGTGGCGAAGGCGCCAAATGCTACATTGCATATTTAGAAAAATACTCTCAAAACGGCCCTGCATAAATAGCTTCATTTTATTGATAATGAACAGAACTTACTTTGGTAGATGATAACTTATAGCTGCATTGATCTGGAACTACTTTGTGTGACAGACTGAAGCATAATTCGAACTTTTCAAAGTCAGGATGAGCAATACATACCATAACTTTGTTATCAGAAAACTTGACATTCAAATAGTTTTCCTTGATGTTTTTAACTAGTACAGTTACAACTACGGCTGTTTCAGTCTGATACCAATCATGTTTTACTTGTAATTCAGCCTGAAAGTACAAAAAACAATTTATTATGGAATACTTCCAACAAAAATAGAATTTTCAACCTTTTTATCGCTGGTGTTTGGTTCCTCCGTCATATTTGATTAAAAATTGCAATACGTTAATGCATTGAATATTTATTCGAATTCGACTGCTATTTTAAGAATACAATTATCCTCTATGATCAAAAATTGAAAAATAACTTGCACAACGTCAACTCAATTACAGTGTGTTTACTAACAGTAACCACAGAATCCACAGAACATGTGTTTGTGATTTGTGTTCTGTGACAGTACTTCTTTTTAGGTATGTGGATTGTGGACCACTGAAATGATGTGATATGAACCCAGATTTGTAAATTGTAAATTGAAAGGGGGTCGTACAGGCTGTAGAGCCTCACAAGCACTTCGACCTATAAGTTCTTTTGTGCGTGATCCTTGATCTATTCGATGCCCGAGATTCCGAGACTTCTTGCGAAGTTTATCAGTTTCCTGGTAGCTAAGTTCCTGATGTCGGAGGGCTTTAAGAAAGCCCCTTCCAAGAACGTAAGCCTCTTGCAGAAAAGTGCTGGGCATCCGCATAGCAATAGTTCTGCAGTTTCCACGAAGTTCTCGCAGTAGCGGCAACTATATAACTCTCTGATTTACCCATCTTTTTGAGGTGGTACCCCAGAGGGCAGTGTCCAGTGAGAAGTTCCGTTACCATCTTCAAGTCTTTCTTGTCCAACTCGAGAAGCCGTTTAGCTTTCTTTTTGAGGTGGTACCCCAGAGGGCAGTGTCCAGTGAGAATAAGTTCCGTTACCATCTTCAAGTCTTTCTTGTCCAACTCGAGAAGCCGTTTAGCTTTCTTTGGCGATACACACACTAGTCTTCTCGCTTGTCTTTGTCCTGGCACTTTGTTTTTCCCAGCGTCGGAACTGTTTTTTCAAGTGGGCTCTAGAGAGTCCACAGAAGGGTTCTGGGCCAGGAAATTGCATTTCGAAGTGGTACCTAACTGGCATGAAATCTGTCGGTCTAGGGAAATGTGTTCCAAAATCTTTAAGTGTCCGATTTCCTGCTTTCAAGTTTTTTGTCTGACTCAGTCTGAAGGCACTGTTTGCTACTTCTTATTTCGTTGCACATAGGTGCAATGGCGTAAGGTTTAGCATTGACACTAAGGCTGCAGTAGGGCACGTAAATATTGCCCCTGTGATTCCCAGACAGGCCAGCCGCTGCACTTTCTGCAGCTTGACTTGTGCCGAAATTTGTTGAATTTTTGGCCACCATACCAGTGAGGCGTAGGTAACCATGGGTTTAATGCTTGTTTGGTATGACCAATAAATCATTTTTGGTTTTAGACCCCTTGTCTTACCAAAGACTTTGCAGCATATCCAGCTTGACGCTATAGCTTTGGAAAGAATATGTGGATGATTTGGCTGTTCCAAGTCAGTTTTTGGTCTATTATAACTACCAAATATTTCACCTCTTTGGAAAATGTTAGCTGGGTTCCATTCAGAGTTGGGGCTTTAAGTTCGTACTTTCGCCTCTTGGTGAATGGAACCAGCACTGTTTTGCTAGGATTGACGTTGATTCCTTCCTTAGCGCACCAGCTACTGATTGTGTTTAGGGCTAATTGCATGCGATCGGAGATTACTCCGTCATGTTTGCCCCGAAATGATAACGACTATATAGGTCATCGGCATAACCTTGAGTCGTGAAACCAGATTCGTGTAGCTTTACTAGCAGGTCGTCGACAACCAGTGACCGCAGCAATGGCGATAAAACTCCCACTTGGGACAATCTTTTTCTGCTGTCATCTTGACTGTCTCTCCCCCAATGATGAGGTATTGTCGAGAGCACCCTCTATGCCAATGAAAGCGCAAAGAGCCATTTCTTTTGACACATATGTCTTTTCAATGCTTGCATTGTAAAGAGCATTGATCGTGGATTTTCCTGCTTGATAAGCAAACTGTTTCTTGTAAAGCGGTTTTAACTCATCGAGGAGTTCGCTTCTGAAATAACAGTCTACTATTCTTTCTATTGCTTTCAGGAGAAAGGATGAGGTATAGCTAATGGGGCGGTAAGACTTCGTTTCTTTATATATATACGCAGTGTGTTTCACTTCTCCATGGAAACACCCTCGTATATCTTCTGTAATTTTTGTCGAAAATTCATGAAATTTTCAGGTTCGATGGATACACTACTGCACGGAAGGGGTCATCCTACACGTGATATATACTGCACGCCAGCAATGGTGAAACCACCCATTTTTCCGAAAAGTTATAATAGGGGGCAAAATTGGTCCGAAACTCCATAGAATTCGTGTTCAGCATCCCCAAATTACTACTGATACACCTGTCTTGTGAAAAAATTTCAGTTTTGAAAAATTCTAATATGTTTCACTTCCCATGGAAAAGCCCCCGTGTATATTACCTATGATATGATCCCTTCTGCAGTTAGTTCATTTCTAATGAATTTTATCTTTTTCTGAAAATAAAACCCCCCAAACCCAAAATCCCCCACATAAACTCATCCTAACCCCTGCGGCTTAGGGATGGTTTTAATATTGATTTTTCCGTCGACCGTTTATTTACGATGTATTTTAACGCACTCAAAATCGTTTATTAATGACCCCTGTTAATGAATGATTTTCTATTAATCAACGATTTACTTATATGCAACCCAACGTACATTGCTCCAATACATATATATTATATTCACATAGTGACCTGTGGCGTATGCAACCAAACATATTTATACTTACCCGCTAAAACATTTATTTTGAAATCAAGTAGCTGTATTAGTACTATCTGTCATTATTTATTTCATTGTTGTAATTTCTTAAAATTCTACGTTTATTTTGAAATCAAAAGATGGATAGTAACGAAGTTCTGTAAAAAAATTCAGAAAACTTCAAATATATCAGTAAAGTTGTCAATAGCATTAATAGCTAGATAGTCACGCAGCCGGCTGGTAAAATGTTGTTTTGAGTTCTGAGGTGATAGCAAGGCCGAGGGTTCAATCCCCAAGTGGTACCATTTTTTTTTTTAAATTACGGTCGACGGAAAGGTTTTGTAACGAACCCTTGAATTAAAATGGCGATTAACAATCTCGAACATTAACGCGCTCGCTCCGCTTACGCGTTAAAATATCTCAATTGTTAATCCCGCTTATTAATACACTTTTTCGTTAAATAATAATTTTCTACATTCATGCAAAAAGCAAAACTTTATTGAACTATATTCAGTGGAAAAATAAGCTCTTTATTGCACTCATCTGTCATTCTACTTCAACGTGCTGTCATCATGATAAACATTCAAACCCACTACATATTTAGCGGATATTCTGTGAGATTGGCCATACGTTTCAAACAGTTACATATTTTATATTATTTTGTATTAATGTTCAAATAATCAAATAATCAAAACCGATCCGCTATTTTCTAAACCGTCTACCTGCATAGGGCAAACTGTCTGTACTATGACCACACCTCGTGATAACATACGCGATCATGGCTACTATGATTTTGATTTTTATAATGCAACTGTGGTTATATAAACGTCAGTCAAAATTCAATTCTGACAATTACAGAACTGAAAGTGTTAAAATGAGTGATATTAATGGAAAACTAGATGATGGTGATGAAATCGATAGTAATAATTATTTATTTAAATTGCGTTTTTTATTTTCCTTCACCTAGTGCCGCACCTAAATGAATAATTTTTTGCTTTATGCATGAACGTAGAAAAAATGTTGTATGCAACTCGTGCAAAAAATGTTTATTGCACTCGACGTATTGTTCAACTCGGCCTAACGGCTTCGTCGGACAATTTCACGTCGAGTGCAATAAACACTTACTTTTTGCACTTGTTGCATAAATAACTATTATTTATTCATTTGTTTGGTGAGTTTAATTTATTTTATTGTAAATTTGATATTAATAAACTATTTTGTTTTTTTTGGGGTGGGTATAACGAAGAGGTTTTGTAGTACAAACATAAATATATTAACCGTTGAACATCAGTAAAGTCCGATTCAGATACATGCGTGCCCATGCAAGGTTTTTGAAGTACGTGCGGTACAAATGCTTTTTACTCACATTTATATAACAAGAATACATTTTATTTGGTTCTGGAGTAATTTTATCACATATGAATATGGCCTCGAAAGCCGCTTTCCAATTGCCACGGGGAGTAGCTCTGAGTAGCCGGGTAGCTCCTCAAGTGACCTGACAGATCAGGATAAATCATGTTCCAATTGAACCCCATTAACAAAGTCAGGTGCGCTTCAATTCAGGTTCAGTTCAAGGGTAACAAGCTCCACTGGGTACTTCTACACTCAAATACAATTCAAACTAATCAACTTCTTGACCTATTCAGTCAGAAAGTTCTTGTGGTATCACTGAGTTAGTGAGTTGGTCTGGCAATACTGCAGTGCCTAGCAGAATCAGCTGAGTGTCAAAACTGTCAAAGCACTTAGCGGATTTATTGGATTCATAATGCACAATTTAATGCATATGCATAACTTTAAAATACAATTTATAACATTTCAATACACAAGATTCATATGAAACTATTTAGGAATTATAAATTATGAAACGGGTAAATGGTTTCATATGAATCTGAGTACTGAAATGTTAAGGTTGAAGGCGGATTTATAGGATTCATAATGCACAATTTAATGCATATGCATAATTTTAAAATACAATTTATAACATTTCAATACTCAGATTCATATGAAACCATTTACCCGTTTCATAATTTATAATTCCCAATTGGTTTCATATGAATCTGAGTATTGAAATGTTATAAATTGTATTTTGAAATTATGCATATGCATTAAATTGTGCATTATGAATCCGATAAATCCGCCTTGATTTAGCAGCTGCATAAACATAATTTATTCACAAATGTACAATTCATAAATATTTGAACTTCATTAATGCATAATAGAGATTAGAAAAATGTGGTTTACTACTTCTTCAATGCATAAGAGCATAAAGCGTAGGTAATGACAAGTGAAAGTTTACAATTTCTAAACACGAGAAAAACTTTAAAATTCTTTGATGAAAAAACATTCTACATACTCATTCTCAAAATAAAACACCGACAAAACAACACTTTGCCTCTAGAGCACAGGATTTTTAGTGAAATATGTCGTCATTTTCAAATTTTGAGTCTACGCAGGCGCATATAACTTATTTTTCCACTTCATTAGTGTATAAAATTAAAAGTTGGGAACTTCATAGTTAAAAATTATGGAAAGTGAATATCAATTATGGATTATGAAACGGATAAATCATTTCATTTGGGTCCGTGTGTTGAACTTTTATGCACACAGGCTATCGGTGATCGTTTTTTTGCTGTCAGGTCGGTAATGAATTTTGATTTTTAATATTTGAAACACTAGTTTGATACACTGACATCTGTCACATTCAAGGGATTAGCTGGGGATTGCCCTGGGATTCCGAACTTTCGATTCGATCACGAACGAACGATCAACGATTCGAACTTCAGACGACAAGAAGTAATCGTCGGGTATTCTCGGTACTTGATGAAATTGGAGGTAACATGATCGTAGAGGGAACACCTAAAGCATCATAATGTACAAAATAGAAATCGTATTTCATAGAAATGTACACCATCATATGTCAAACTGTAGAAATCGCACTTGATCATAAAGTACAAGATAGAAATGTACAGTGGTATAAAGTAAAGGATCATAACGTAAACCATCATAATGTACACCAGCAAAACGTACTTCATCATAACGTATTCCATCAAAACGCTATAACATCATAATCTCATTGTAGCATAACATCAACGCATCGTAAAGTCATTCCATCATAACAGCAATGCATCATAACGTCAATTGATCATAACCGTAACAGGTAGAAATTGTAACGCATCATAACGTACAGAATCATAATCGTACTCCAGCATAATCCTATAGTCTATGAGCTTGCACTCACTTGGGGTTAAGAATGACTGTAGTGAACGTTAACTACTCATTGATGAACTAATAAGAGATGCATACAGTGTTGGAAAAGCTTAAATAATAATTAAACAATTAGATTTACCTATTCATTGTTATCAATCTTTCATAAATAATTATTTAAGTATTCGACATAATTTTAAAAGGGTGATCACAAATACATTGCAGAATAATTAGTTTCTTCTCTTTGTGTGTGTATTTAAAATCGTTTACAGAATCATTTTAATTTCAAGTACGAATAAAAATATTCTTGAATTTTTTGAAAGGCATTGTTGGTTTCAATAACAAGGAAAACAAATGAAAAATAGAACAAGTGACCACGGCTCTTTGAAAATGGCCGCCTACAGTCATACAAGAATTTTTATTTGTGTTTGGTAATAGCTGATTTCCAATTGCAACAGGGAATAGCTCCGAGTATCTCCGGATAGCTTCTGAAGTGATCTGACAGATCAGGATTAATCATGTTCCAATTAAACCCCATTTATAAAGTCAGGTGCGATTCACTTCAGGTTCAGTTCAGGGGTAACAAGAACAAGCTCCACTGGGTGCTTCTACCCCTGACAATCGGAAAGCAGCTAATAGTTACAAGTACCTATATCTACTACTCATATAGTTCCAATCACTTTATTTGAAGACAATCAAGGATGTATAGTGATCTTAAAATTCCCTCAAGATAAAACTGAGGATGGAATTCAGTATATTTCTTCGGAAAAGCAGCAAGCTGACATTATGACCAAGACCCTAGCAAAATTGAAATTCGAATACTTCAAGAAACAGATATTCATTTAAAGGGGGTATTGATATGAATAATTGAACGAGGTTGTTATGTATTTAAAAAATTGTTATCATTAGAAAATCTTTGTATTGTCGAAAGTAAATCTATAAAACTTGCTTCTGTTCTTAACCCATTCATGAAATAGTATCAGTATTTCAAAAGAGCTTTCCTTTTGCTTCTTCGTGTTAGATAGTAAACTTTTGTTAATGCTTTATATTTCTTTTTGAAACTATTGTACAAATATTCTAGTATTTTATGGGCATTCAAACAACAAAATATTCATGAACAACACGCAGAGAACATTTCATTTGATTTTTTTCTTGAAACAAAAGAAACAATCCTCCACATATTGTGCGTCGCACAATGTTGGTTGCGCCATAGGCTCTAGCAGCATATATAGCACATAATAGACCTTTCCAGAAATACCCGTGCAGGTGAAAGTTGCGCGCGTCACTTGTGGGCTAAGAATGAATTTTATTGGTATTGGTGCATTGGTCGACAAAATTCCTCGCCTTAAATCATTGACAATGTGACAATTAACAGATGCTATATTCATTTGTTTATTGAGAATAAAATTTATAAATATGCCTCAATAATGTTGTGTTTACAATTGCTGGTCACGGTATGATAAAACCAGTGGGAACTCATTTCATTACTTCCCTAAACAAGGAAACATAATGGTTGATGGCGATTGGGCTTGAAACAAAAGGAACTGGGACGCAAAACCATGGGTAAATAAAAGAATACATTCATCTATCCATCCATAATTAATCAATGAAACCACTTTTGTCATAGGTTTGTTCGCACCACTTCACAAATGACGAGTTTATTAAAGGGGGCAATATTAGAAAATTGAAGAAATGTGCTATCCCAAATATTTCAAGATTAGAGCCCCTTTGCATCGACACGCAAGATTTGCCAACTGCATCATCTACAGTAACATTAGATCTTTGCTCTGGTTAAAATGATTGCAATAACATAATTTTGTTTTAGACTGCCATAAACACATACGAGCAGATGGAACATGTTCCATATCAACAAGCAGTTGACACTCTAGAAGCACCAAACATTCAAGATTCACAGTATTTATTTGAAATGATCTGCAGAAGTTACGAGTGGAAATACTATACTAACACTGAGCTGGTAAGCAGCCAACCATTTACCAATGAACATGAATTGGATATCGAAAGAAAATACCAAAGCTAAGGAGGAATTGACAATATCATCATCAAGATGCAGCCCACTCTTACAAAAGTCGTAGTGACATGAAAATTTTCTCAGAAATTAAACGAGTAGTGACAACATGGAATCAGATTCCTGCAAAAGCTCCTGTTCAAAAATCATTGATATAGTAGGAAACGAAATTACATATCTGAAACAAGAAATCAAAAACTTACAAGAATTAGTACAGCCAACGGCTTTGTTCAATTTGGAGAAATTTTCAAGCAATGACAAGAAAATTACACCTTTCAACAGAATGGTCACGTATGGGAACAAGAACAGTGATCAGATACTTGTTAGGTTGTACTTTTTCATCCTTGAAACAAGGAAGTTATGTTGAGAGTTGTTTGATTCCTTTGAAATTTCAAATGGGTTATTTCGGTTGTGTTTTACTTGTAAACTGAATGCTGTTGTATATGTTTATTCAGATTATTGTACCTAAGAAAAACTCTTGTAACCATCATAATTCTTAGTGTAATTTCAATTGTCATGATCATTATGCATCAAATATTTATATTTTTGAATTTTCAACAATTGTTGGTAGGTTTAGGAAACTAACGTGTTTGTAAAATGCTTATTTTCTTGAGACAAATAAAGATTGTATTATTTATTTATTGATTATTCACACTAACTTGATCATAAATGCCGAAGAATACTAGGTCGGTTATTTATGAAGATTTTTCAAAGGCCTTTGACTGACCGATATCAAGATGTAAAATATAGTAATT
The DNA here is from genome assembly GCA_958502065.1 of Chrysolina americana. Taxonomy (NCBI): domain Eukaryota; kingdom Metazoa; phylum Arthropoda; class Insecta; order Coleoptera; family Chrysomelidae; genus Chrysolina; species Chrysolina americana. The sequence continues at coordinate 37,775,590 of OY293410.1, read as the reverse complement.
ATATAAAATACTTTTCAACAAATATTCTGAACTTTTGGCTGTGCTTACGGAAAATCTGATTCAGTTGACTATCAGTAAAACCTTAAAAACCAAATTTATAATCAATATAACAAATGGAAGATCTAGGGATTAATTTAGACACTAAAATAACTTTTTCTACTCGAATCAACCCAGTTGTTGATAAATCACTGAAATTGTGATATGTATAAATAAACTAATAACTTAGAGAAAGATACTCCTGTGTCATTCTGTATATTAATTTATTGTTAAACGGGCAGCCCTAGTAAAATACAAATATAATAAATCATGATGACTACAATAACACTTGACTAGCATAACTCTACAAGTCCATGATTTTGAAATATAAAACTTTTCCGCACTGCCAAAACTGCATACTTGGAAACGTGAAATGTCTACTCCAATCCTCATAATTCATAGTACACATGTTGCTTGATTATGCGTGTTGTACAATAATAATGATAACATTTAATTTTTATATGCAAAATGTAAAATCATATTCATAACAAAGGTCAAACGTTATCTGGAAAATGACAATTGACAATACTGACATTGTAATGACAGAATCAGTTGTCACCAGGGCCGGGATTCCGAAGTCACGATCGAGCATGAATCGTGTCGTTTTCACGAATTTGACGATTCCGAGCCTATAGGCATCTGAAAATAAGAATGCAGCGCCAAGGTGGGCAGTCGTAGAAATATAAATATTGACAATGGAGTTTGGGGTTGTATGGATTGTGTGTGTATTTGTGTTATTAATATTTGATTTTGTAATGAATATAAATGCTTTTCGGGAAATTTCAGGATTCCGTAGTGTTACGGTATATTTTCGTTTTTATATCATCATTTGTTTCAATTCAGTGTAGCCATACTGAAAGTAATCAAAGGTTAGAAGACTTTACGAAAATATTACACGTGAACGGTTTAATCAACATTATTACACGTCGGGATTCTAATAGTACCATTTTTCAGATCCAAATGGCAAGACTGATAGGCACAAACATTTCTAGAAGTGTTTAGGTGAAGACATTTTAAATGCTGAACATAAAATATTACGTGGAAAGTTGAATACTTCCACTCCTGACAAAATCATGACTTGTGCTTTGTGCATTCAAAGTAGCGCACTCAATTCAGACTCACATCACATTTGAAAACTTCATTTACTTCTGATTACTCTCAATATTGCTACACTGAATTGAAATAAATGATAATACCGCCTTTATAACAAGAAAAATATACACAACGTAACACACTCGTTTACAATGAAATATGAAAGCCTGAAATTTCCCGAGAAGTCTTTATATCTATTGCATAATCCAATTTTAATAACACAAATACACACACAACTCATACAACACAAAACTCCAATGTCAATATTTATAGTTCTACGACTGCCCACATTGGCGCTTGGCGCTGCATTCTTATTTTCAGATGCCTATACGCCGATCGTTTGTGTTGCAAATAGCCTACATTTTGACGATCAGATGACGAAAAGTGGATTCCGAAGTGACGATTAGGCCTCAATGGTGTCGACTAGACGATTTTGATTATTCTGAAGCTATATGACGATCGTAAATGTGTTGCAAATTGCCTACATTTTATGAATAGTAGACGACAACTATTTTCCTGTCGTCAGTATATCTATCTTGGTCTGATATATGTGTTGCTCTTTCTTTTAGTGGTCATTAATTCATTATATTGCTTGTATATTTGTTTACATCCCGTTATTTGCCTATGATCCATACTTCTGCAGTAGGGATTCACAATAGCTTTCAGAGCAACCCAAAAGTTTACTGGGAGTTGATAATGAATTTCATGGGGAAAAGGGCATAGCTAAGTGGCGAATAGATTACCTTGTTGAAAAAAATGAGGAATTCTTTCGAAGGTTTCTGAGGGTTGTGCTCGTAAAGGTACAGCTGGTTGACGGAAACAATTTCTTTATTAATATTACAAGGTGCCAATAATTTTTGGAAATATTAATATTATTCAAGGAATAGGATGTAGGTATATAGGTATACCTATAATGATATATAAATAAGTATGCAGCAAACGTACGCATTCCTTTGAATTAAATTTCAACAGAAAATGCAACACAGAATTACTCGAACCAACACTATGCGAGAATTGATTCTTAACAAAGATATAAATTAACAATTAAAGATACTTCGTATAATGATAATAATAGGAGTAGTGTACAAATCTGCAGTACAATAATTATTAATATTATTATAGAGTATTATACCTATCTAGTTAGGTATAGTTACCCATCCCGCTTTACTGCAATATCAAATTTTATGCCAGTAATATAATTTATAGGTACACTGCCATGAAAGAAGAGGCTACTTCAAAAGAATTGTCAAAGAATATATGTAGATATTCTTTGGTATTATATATAGAGGTAGGTTACCTATTGCGATTACAAATTTCTCTATTTTTTAAATGCTCCAAAAACAGCGGATGAATAGTTACAGAAATAGTCAGGAAACTGTCTATAAATGCATTTCGACTTCTTAAACAATAAACAATGGTCACGATTATCTTTTCAACGTTAATTGGAATTGGTAGAGGTACACCTACCTATCATGAAACTTTGCCCCTAATATAACTTGCTTATATTTTCTGAATAAAAATAGCTATAGAACTTTGACTTTATAGCATCCTACAGGTATGCGCAGTGGTTACGCAGCAAACTTGCAGAGTAGGTATATGAAAGTTGTAACAAACTTGCACTTATTTAATAGATTTGCAATTTCAGTACAATACCTCTCCTCTTGTTACTCTTGTTTAGATTCAAGGAAACCTTAGGTACCAACCTATACAAGGTAGAAGCACAAAAACAAACATTCAAGAATTAAATTTCCTTCACAAACTAAAATGTTCAATCAATACTCTGGACTCTTTCAACTAATAATGTTCAATCACAAAAAACTAGCAGATTGAATAAAAAATATTGAGAATATCGAGATTATGTCAAAAATCAATTCAGAATTTTGTTTAATGCGGTTAAATTCATCATCTCTCCGTTCCATGATGATTGTATTGTGTTGAGTGATCGAGTACCGAAATCACCCGACGATTTTATTGAGAATCAATTATTATAGTCGATTCGTCCAAGAATGTCATCTAGGCACAGTATAATGCTAAAAGAACTTTAGCATTATACTGTGATCTAGGTAGATATTTGTCCCGAGTTCGAATCCCGGTTGCTCCACATTTTTTTAATTTACTTCGAATTTTCATCTTTCCGTTTACTATGCCAGAAACTTATATTCTGGATTTTTAATTCAAATACAGACGTTAATGCTTTTTCATTTTTTCATTTCTTCTTATTTTCTACTTTCTTCGATCATGTTACCTCCATTTTCATCAAGTACCGAGAACACCCGACGATTACTTCTTTTGTCGTCTGAATCGTTGATCGTTCGTTCGTGATCGAATCGAAAGTTCGGAATCCCAGGGCTGATTTACGACATATCAGAATGGCCAACATAAAATACTCCTGGTGTGCTCTCTCTCTTTCCCTTTCTCTGTTGCACTAACGTTTGCGCATCTTTTAAATCTGCCCACATACTGCGCATGAAATATACCCGTTTCTCTCTCATACTGGCTCGGTTCATATCTTTCATCTCTATTCTACGTATTCTGTAAAGGTCTATTCTCCACTTGACGACAATCAAGTATTTTCTATTAAAGATCTATAAAACAGTTCATTTAAAACACATCGTTTCAACGTTTTTCTTAAAACAAATGATTCAAGTATTTAAAACTGAAAAATAAAACTGCGGAGTTGAAATTTAAAGGGATTTGTTTCAATTTCACCATCTGGCAACATCGGCTACAAATTTCTCAGATAAGAAAGGACAACAAATCTGTTACGTTAATAAGTTAAACAGAGATGTTCCGAGCACCGATCTATAACAAAATATAGGTCTGTGATTCCGAGTCTTTCTGTGACATTTTGTGTACTGTGTGCCTAACCCCTAACAAAGACAGATATATTGACTATGGTACTTCTTCTAGCATAGTACCATCCCCTACGTTTTGTGCAAGAATTCCTATCCACAACACTTCCCAATAGGCTATCCGCATGAACCAATCAGAACTATCCTGGTCAAGGCGGTATATTTGAATCGATGCTTTTTCATTTTTAAGCCATAAAAGAAAGGAACATGATCTAATCTAACCAAACTGGACCTTGATCACAGTATAATGCTATTATAACCTAAAATTACATTGCACACCACGCAGGCGCAACTAAAATAGAGTTTCGATTGGTCCATGTGGATTGTCTATTGGGAAGTGTTGTGGATAGGAATTCTTTCCCTTGATTTAGTGACCCTAGGGCAGTGTTGGGATTCCTATTACAATCGTAATATTTCTATTACATTCACATGTGACTTTTTACGCTATTACTACAATGCCAAAAACAGCCATAATCTATTTGGAGTTGAAATTTCCAGTCATCCGTCCTTTTCTTACCCTATAATGTCATCTGTCCTTTTCTGACACTCATGTAATGTAATCAGGTGACAGCTGACGTATTGAAGGTCACAGAATAGCTCTTCAAAGGCATGTGTTCTGTGATCTGAGATAGTAAAAGTTGAAAAATTATGTAAATAAGTGTGGATTCATGCAGCACCAATTAACAATTATCAAGGAGCAATTATCAATTAAAAACTACCAAGAGTAGGTTAAACTACATAATCTGTGGCTTAACCAAACATGAAAGATTTTGATTTACCGCCCTTGAGTTCGGTTTATTTGCTGACATCTGTCAATTCAATCTCTTAACCATACTTTTTAGAATCTATTACTTTCTATTACGTTTTTCACTTGGCTTTTACTACAATTTGTCAACGTTAAAATCTCAACACTGCCCTAGGGTCACTGGCGACATCTACATTTTGAAATGTGTTCAGTAAAACAAACATTCTGCTAGATATAAAATCTAATTGTTAATAAAGTGTTGATTATTTATTCGTCCTTCTATATTTGGTTCTTTTTTTTTTATTTTATGCTCTTATGCAGAAATTACAGCAATTTTTCATCTGCAAATGTGTCCATGCCATGCATTCTTTTCCCAGAAACCAAAGTGCCAGGAGTTAGCAGGGGAAATTTCAGACTGAAAGAATATATTTTGGAAGATTTCACACCTAGTTGATGTATATTTTTTTGAAGCAGTGTCGTAAATCTATCCAATTATTTTCTAGACACAAGAAGCAATACATTAAAACAATTGATTAAAGGGATCATTACATTTCAAAAACTTGCAGAAATGTTAACTGATCTAGGAGTAAATAGTAACACAGGATTTTCTAATTGTAATTGTTTAATGATTTCAATACTTTTCAAGGTTAGACGATGTCGGTAGTGCAGAAGTTACAGGATCTGAAGGTGTTTTATCAGTTACAGATAGCTTTTCTTTGGATGTAACTGGTTCACTTTCAGTCCCGAAACAGATACAGCAGTAACACGGAACCACTTCCCAATAAATTAGATGAGCTAACAGACAAATATTGTTAATTCAGAAGATATTCCAGAAAATCTCCAAATGAAAATAGTTTTTTTTTAATTATTTCTTACAAGCAACCTGCAGAAGTCTTCAAGAGACTTGTGAAACCTAGGGAAGACATAGACCTTACCTCAGTAAACGTGTAACCCATACATCTATGGATGATTGGATTAAGAAGCAATTGCTTCATGACAAAACTGATATGCATCCATAGTTTTCACTGACACAGTCTTAAGTGATTCTAGTATTATTGATGGTTTTGCTTCATTTTTCGAAAGTGTTTACTCAGCATTGGTTGTTGGTGACTGTTCGGGATCTTATAAGAACACAAGTATTAGTCTTTATCCAGCTAATGAATAAGAGATTTTGTCTGAAAGTAAAAAGTTGAAGGATGACAGCAAGAAAAGATAATGTTAAAGATACTAATCAATAATTGAATTTATTTAGTTCTGAAATATTTTCTTCATTATTATTATTGTTTATATCAAGTAAGAATTCCGAAAAAACTACTTACTGAGGTTTGATCACCCAGTATTGTAACAAATTAGATCAGACAAGAAAAAAACATTAATTGTCAAAAAAACGTCAACTCAAAACATTTAGAGAAAATTTCGGAATTCTTACTTGAGAGTTAGTTTGAATATAAAGGGGCAATCGTAAGTTAAATATTAACCATTATTATTGTTGATTGCTCATAATAATTATCTTTTATAGGAATTTGAGTATACCGATATATAGTTCATCAAATATACTGCAAATTGGTCTCTTCAAATTATTATATTCGAACTAAAAGTATTCTCAACAAAGCTCAAATTCGACTTGGTCTAATAATGGGTCCATCAACAAATGGAAGAACCAAGCGAGACCACTGTCTTATATGCAGCAGACCATATCGTGACAAACGGATGGTTGAATGCACAAAATGTTTGAGATGGTATTGTTTTGAATGTGTTCAAGTGACAGAAGAAGTAGCTTCAGATGAGAATTGGGCCTGTCCGCCTTGTGTAAATTCACGCCAATCCTTGAACCAACAAAGTATTGCATTCGCAACTTCGTCGAAATCAAAAATAATTCCTTCACGAAGTATAGAAAGTAAAATAAGTTGTTCATCAATAAGCAGCAAACGCAATTTGAAATTACAACTACTTCAAGAAGAAAGGGAACTACTAAGAAAAGAAAGAGAATTAACTGAACAGTCACGAAGATTTCTTGAGGAAGGTTCGGATGACAGTCAACATTTAGATAATGATGAAATAGAAGAAAATGATCCATTTGATAATCAATTACTTTCATTGCAAATCGAAAAGAACGTTGACAGAATCAATGACATTCATTCACCCGTGAATATCGAAGAAAGCCGCAAAATTCTTCGATCAGAAACAGAATTCCCGCGGAAACAGGAAAAACGAATACCGGTTCCAGCAGCCAATACAGCACCAACATTCGATTTATTTGAAACATTTTCCTTGACCCCACAACAATGTGCTGCACGACGATCCATTCAAAATGAACTTCCTAACTTCAATGGAAATCCTTATGAATGGCCATTATTTATCAGCAGTTATGAAAGTTCGACAAGACTCTGTGGATTTGACAATTATGAAAATTTGTTGAGGTTGCAAAAAAGTCTCAAGGGTACTGCCAAAACTGTAGTTTCTAGCTTACTCACAGTACCTGAATGTGTACCTCAAATAATATCCACTCTGAAAATGTTGTTTGGTAGACCAGAACAAATTCTAGAATCGCACATCAATAGTATTCGTCGCCAACCATCTCCTAAAGCTGATAAATTAGAAACTTTGGTAGAGTTTGCATTATCTGTGAAAAATCTATGTGTTTCTTTACAAGCTGCCAAGCTGACGGAATACTTAAATAACCCAATGTTAATGCATGAACTGATAGATAAGCTGCCATCACAGATGAAAGTGAACTGGGCTATTTATCGCGCTTCTCTAAAGATTTGCAATGGCTTGTCAGATTTCGCGGAATGGATGTTTAATATAGCTACAAATATGTGCACTGCCCTACCAACATTGACCATTTCAGAGCGAAATAAGCAATACCGTCAAAATGAACGTCTCAACGTTCATAATCCCAAAACTGATACCAATTTGCAGGCGTTAGACGAGCAACAACAATTCAAGTGCAAGTTATGTAGCGGTATTTGTAAAGTTGTGGCAGATTGCAAAGTTTTCCGTCAGTATCCCATATCAGATAAATGGAAAATCGTCAAAGATTTGAAACTTTGCAGATTATGTCTGAAGAGGCATAGATACCCATGCAGATATCCAGTGAAATGTGAGAAGAATCAATGCCAACGAAAACATCATCCACTCCTTCACAAAGATGATGAACCATTACCAGATACGCAAACCCCATCAACGAGCAAATCCACCCAGCCTGAAGTTAATGTATATCATCAATCTCCTCCAATGGGCATCCGTTTCCGGATATTACCAGTTAAACTAAGGAACAAAGACAAAGAGGTTGAAACCTATGCATTTTTAGATGAATGTTCATCAATAACTATGTTGGATGAAAGTCTTTCAGAGGAACTAGGTTTAGAAGGAGATTATGAACCACTTTGCTTAAAATGGACCGGCGATCAACAACGTTTTGAAAGTAAGTCACGACGTATTCTTGTCTCAATCATTGGTGACTTTCAAGATACCAAACTATTCAATTATCGTCCAGCACGTACAGTAAACTCTCTCAGCCTCCCACAGCAAACTGTTGAAGCAAAAAGGCTCATGAGTGAGTATCCATATTTGAAAAACTTACCTATACAGTCATACAAAAATGCTAATCCGAGAATACTTATCGGGTTAGACAACTGGGATTTAGCCTTACCGCTACAAGTCAAAGAAGGAGATGAAGGTCAACCAATCGCTGCAAAATGTAGATTAGGATGGACGGTATTTGCACTTTTACCACCAAGTCACCAAAAATATGAACCAACCTACAATTATCACATGTGTGAATGTGCTGTTTCTACAATAGTAATCAGGAGCTTCACGAGGCAATGAAGAAATATTACTCAATTAAAAGTCTTGGAGTCAAAGCACCAAAAGATATTTCGTCGAAAGAACTCAAGAGAGCAGATTATTTAATGCAATCAACGATAATTCAGGAAAGCAATCGTTATAAAATTGGCCTGATTTGGAAATGCGATAACCTGACGGTACCTGATAGTCGTAACATGGCCCTCCAGAGATTAGAATGTATTGAGAAACGCATGAGACACAATCCAGAATTAGGTGTAAAAATGAATTCACAAATACAAGATTACATCGGAAAGGATACGTTAGAGAACTCAAGTCTCGAAGAAATTTCTCAACAACACGCAAGATTTTGGTACCTTCCCATATTTCCCGTTTTTAATCCAAACAAACCTGGAAAATTCAGAATCGTTTGGGATGCTGCAGCTACAGTACAAGGAATTTCTCTGAACTCCGTGCTTTTGAAGGGTGATGATCAGCTTACTTCTCTACTTGGTATACTTCTACGGTTTCGAGAAAGAAAAGTAGGATTCAGTGCTGATATTAAAGAAATGTTTCTTAGGGTTGGAATTAAGGATGAGGATCAACACGCACAACGTTTTTATTGGCGCAATGGAAATTCTGATAATCCCGTGAACACGTATGTTGTGACAGTCATGACCTTTGAAGCAACATGCTCGTCAAGTTGTGCACAATATGTGAAGAATACAAATGCTAAAAAATTCTCATCGTAATATCCAAGAGCTGTTGAATCAATAATTAGAAACCACTACGTAGATGACCTGTTAGATTGTGCAGATAGTGAACAAGAAGCCATCGCTATTGCAAAACAAGTTGAGCTCATCCACTCGAAGGCAAATTTCGAAATAAGGAACTGGCGTTCAAATTCACATAACCTTATGCAAGCAATGAACAACTCTAATCAAAATCCTGTAGAAATCAACATTAGTATAGGTTCCGAAGAAAACGCTGAGAAAGTTCTTGGTATGTGGTGGAATTTGACAACTGATGATTGTCTAATTTATTCCTTACAATATAACAAGGGCAATAAAGCAGTCCTAGAAGGAAAAAAGAGGCCCACCAAACGGGAAATATTACGAATTTTAATGTCTATATATGATCCGTTAGGGCTAATATCAAATTATTTGATTTATTTGAAAATTCTACTTCAAGACATATGGAGAAGTAAGGTTGATTGGGATGAACAAATAACAGATGAACAAACTGAAAAATGGTTCTTATGGCTGAAACATCTGCCAGATTTAGAGAAACTTTCTATTCCAAGATGTTATTTGGGAACTTTGCCGAAATCGGCATACAACAACGTGTAGCTCCATATATTTGTAGATGCCAGTGAAAAAACCAGTGCAGTAGCTGCTTATCTGAGGATCTGCGATGAAGACAACACTATAGAATGTGCACTTATCGGCGCAAAAACACACGTGGCACCTATTAAGCTTCAAACCATGCCTCGCCTAGAACTTGATAGCGCTTTGATGGGAGCTAGATTTGCAAAAAAGATTCAGGAATATTTGTCAATTACAATTCATAAAATTATTCATTGGTCAGACTCCAAAATTGTTTTGAGCTGGTTACGTTCAGAGGATCCCAGAAAGTTATGCAAATTTGTAGCCTACAGAGTGGCAGAAATATAAGATAACTCTATGACTTCCACTTGGCGATATGTTCCCACCAGACTCAATGTTGCTGATGAAGCCACGAAATGGTCTAAGCAACCATAATTGAAAATTACAGATAGATGGTTCAAAGGGCCCGAGTTTCTGTATGAAGAGGAGCAACTTTGGCCTTCAGAAGAGTTAAGTGTAACACAATCACCAGAAGAAACCATAAACTACCATGAAACCTACCAGCCTGTTTTGAAAATTTCAGTAGTTACACTAAATTACTACGTACAATGGGTTATGTACAAAAATTCATAGCGATAACTAGGAGAAACACCAGATATCACAGAACATACCTACCAGCCTGTTTTGAAAATAGAAAATTTCAGTAGTTACACTAAATTACTACGTACAATGGGTTATGTACAAAAATTCATAGCGATAACTAGGAGAAACACCAGATATCACAGAACATCTATGGCTATACTAACTTCAGAAGATCTTAGACTTGCCAAGAATTCATTAATTCGAATGGTCCAGAGAAAGTTCTACCCAGAAGAAATCAAGAGGTTAAGAGAATCGTCCACTACAGAGTTGCAGTCTACAGTTAATCCTAAAAGCGATATTTTCAAGTTATCTCCATACCTAGATGATGACGGAATACTTCGTATTCGAGGAAGATCAGATGCTGCTAAATTTATCAAAACCGATACCAAACGACCAATTATTTTACCCCGCGAGAATCACTTTACTCTACTGATCATTGAGAATTATCACATATCCTTCCAACACTGCAATCATGAAAGCGTTGTCAATGAGATTAGACAAAAGTACTACATTCCGAAATTACGAAGAACTTTGAACAAGGTCAGGAAAAATTGTCAAGCTTATAAAATCAAATACGCAACCCCAAATATACTGGAGATGTCGCCGCTTCCTGAATGTCGACTAGCTACATTTACAGCTCCGTTTACCCACACTGGTGTTGACTACTTTGGTCCGATAAATGTAATGGTTGGTAGAAGGGTCGAAAAACGATGGGGTGCATTATTTACCTGCCTAACTACAAGAGCTGTACACCTTGAAATGGCACATAAATTAGATTTAGATGATTGCATTCTCTGCTTCACAAATTTTATGAACAGAAGAGGCAAACCAAGGCATATTTATTGCGATCGTGGAACTAATTTCGTAGGAACCGAACGTGTTCTTCGTCAAGAACTACATAAACTAAATGGTCGAGTAATAGCTGCTTCATTTGTAAGTCCTGAACTTTCATTTCATTTCAATCCACCTTTGTCACCTCACATGGGAGGCGCCTGGGAGCGACTGGTTGAAGCCATTAAAATTGCACTGTACAACGCTCTACCATCAAGAACTCCTACCGATCCAGTACTTCGAAGTTGTTTGATTGCTGCGGAAAAAATGGTCAACTCTAGACCGTTGATCTACCTTTCACTAGATTCGGATGAATCCGAGGCGTTAACTCCGAACCACTTCTTACTTGGTTCTTCCAACGGTGATAAACCTATGGGTCCCATTGATATTGACGCGAAGGTTCTAAAATTTGGGTATCTCTACCGAGAACAGTTCGCTAATAAATGCTGGCGACGTTTTGTTGGAGAATATATTCCTGAACTGTTGTTACGCTCAAAATGGCATAAACAAGTTCGTCCGTTGGAAAAAGGCGAAATAGTAATCATTTGCGATAAAGATCTTCCTCGCTGCAACTGGCCGAAAGGAAGAGTAATTGAAGTTACAAAAGCACGAGATGGTCAAGTGCGAAGAGCAAAAGTACAGACCTTTACTGGCATCCTCGAAAGACTAGTGGCCAAGCTTGCGTTACTTTCAGTGGAAAAACCTGTGAATGGTACACCGAACCATCCTGATAGCGCTGTACCGGGCGGGAGTGTTAAAGATACTAATCAATAATTGAATTTATTTAGTTCTGAAATATTTTCTTCATTATTATTATTGTTTATATCAAGTAAGAATTCCGAAAAAACTACTTACTGAGGTTTGATCACCCAGTATTGTAACAAATTAGATCAGACAAGAAAAAAACATTAATTGTCAAAAAAACGTCAACTCAAAACATTTAAAGAAAATTTCGGAATTCTTACTTGAGAGTTAGTTTGAATATAAAGGGGCAATCATAAGTTAAATATTAACCATTATTATTGTTGATTGCTCATAATAATTATCTTTTATAGGAATTTGAGTATACTGATATATAGTTCATCAAATATACGTTATCAAATATACTGCAAATTGGTCTCTTCAAATTATTATATTCGAACTAAAAGTATTCTCAACAGATAATGTACCTTTTTTCCTTGAAGAAGAATGTGCAAGGTTTTTAAAAAAGCCTCTATAATTTTCAGTTTGTGTGTCAAAGAGTTTCCAAATTTATGGGAGGTTGGGAGAGTCTGTCCTGTGTTTAAGAGTGGTGCTCATACCAAAATGTAGAACTATCAACAATTATAAACTACATATTCAATTATATTGTTATGTAAAACTTTCTGCATAAATTGTTCTTTGAAGGGTTCTACTGTTGACAATAAAGCTATTATTATTAGATACTTTATAATGAAAACCTGGACTGTTAATCAAATTATTTCATATATTGGGTACAGTAACATTTATTTTGTATAGGTAATAGATGAAATAAAAATGATTTCCTTAAAAATTGTTCATTTTATTTAAAAATATATCAAAATGAATGGATGTAGGTAATGTGGTGCCACAATAATAAATTTCACAAGTAACCCTTTCACAACACTTGAACACCAATAATAGGTATGTACACTTAGGTAACAAAATGTGCATATAGGTGTTGATTTGTGAAGCGAATTCTTCAATTTACTATTACCAACTTGATAAAATCTTTATGAAATTCCAGAAAGTTTCACAACGACGTATATTTTCAATAGCAACAAAAGTTAGAAAACAAAAACTATAAAACATTCAAGGAAAAATGATAAAATTATTCAATTCTCAACAGAAGTGGATTAGGAGGAATTTCATATAATCACAAATATTACACTCCAATAACAAATTCTCTCTTTCAACTTCTTCATTGGATTTGAATTTATATACAGATGTTTCGCTTCGAAATGTCAGTAGTCCACTGCTTTTTCAGCAGCATAAACTGCCTCAAAAATTTTTTCTCTGCCCCAAACTTGTTTGACATCAGTACAGCTCAACTCGTTTAGTTTTTCATATCTGCAACAAAACATTCTTTACCTACAAGTGAAAATGTTCATTGGAAACTCACCAATTAACATATAGCAGCACTGCAACATAACTACACGTTTACAGAATCCAGATTGGCCTCCTTTGCAACTGCATTCACATTTCTACTCGTCACTGGTGTATCTGGAAGATCCCAATTCAAGTTTTATTTCATGGCCAAACTTTGCAAAGTCCAAAAACTCGTCACTTGTCGATATTCTCTATCTCACATAATAGCTAAAACATGATGGGCATTGAATACTACATCCGCTTCGACCACAGACCTACTTTTTTGGGTAAAATATTGAAAAATTTCAGCCAAATGAATCATGACCATAGGCTTTTTTAAAGAATCATAGTTGAGTCGTAAATTAAAAAATATCAACAAATATTTAAAAGACGTCAACTGTCAACAATTGATGTGACATTTGATTATAATTTTACATTTTACTATTTCCTTTCTGAAAATTCAATGTTAGGTTTAGGTTGTTTCGGAAGTAGGATATCATGGAGTCATATCGCCGTCTGATTGGAGGAGAACTGGAGAACTCTTGTCTATGAATGGAGATGAAAGTACAATCAAAATAACCCTTCCTCAAGTTCCAAGAGAGAGAAACACGTCTGTTGTCCCCATTTATGTTATACAAAGACAACATTATAGACAATGATATTATCAAAGAGTAGAGGTTCTATAGAGAACAAGATCCTTGAAACCACTGTACTTTCAATTTCATTCGTTAAATTCAAAATCTGGTTGGATTCTGGTGTCACCAATCACGAGCCTAGTTGGCAGGTCATGTGACAGCGACGTCAGAGTTAGAGAATCAGAAGAAGGAAAAGAAATTGTAGATGGTGGGTTACATAAAGCTGCGTTTTATTGGACCTCATTCCGATACCGGCTTGATAGAATCAACTGATATATGACACGAATACAATGATAAAAATGTCAGAACTGACAGATAAATGACAATTTATTCCCAACCCGGTATCAGAATAGCGCCAATAAAACGCGGCTATAAACATAACGGCTACAATTTGATAAGATATAGTTATATTTATAACTATATTAAATGTGCTATGCATTGGTTTATACGGATAGAGCATTTTTAGTTATACTCTTCACTATCCATTTTTATGTGCTGACCACTGCAATCATTATGTTGGTTTTGTTTTCTGTTCTAATTTCGTCATGAAAATTTTTGTTCATTTACATTATACCTGCGTAGAGAATTATTTCAAAGGCGTGCTTGTGCATATACCATGCAAAAAACAAGATGTGCCAAAAGTTGTAGCAAGTATGAAATAAGCACGTGCTAATTTCAACAGGGAAATTTTTTATAAATGTCATTTACGTTCAATATTTACTTAGGTACAAAATACTTTTCATAATAGTAGAAATATTCATGGGAGTTTGCTTCTTATGCACTGAGAATCAAGTTCAGTAATTAAATGTAACATTAACCAGTGACAGTGTTCATAACAAAATAATTTCAAAACAAATATTTAATGAATAGACCATAAGAGTCAAAAGGACCTGACCACATTTTAATAGGTGTTTTAAACTGGAGAAATGTACTCCGATGAAGATCATGCTATAACGAGTAAAACCTATTTGTGGATAAGATGGAGTTCGACTGATAATCCAATGGATATCAATCCATTTTCTACTTGATTCGCTCTGTTGTAGATAAGCAGAATTTGTTACGAGTGTAATCATGAGTGAATTTCATATTATAGAAAACACTGACATTTGCATAAAGACTTCATGAATATGCAGTCCTGTCTGAAGAAAAACATGTTTTTCAAAAATTTTATTAAATAAAAACAACCATCCTCGTGTTACATAACTAGTATTAACCATATAATTATAATTGTTTTAAAAATAATATTTCCATTACAACAGTAAAAAATTATCTAAAATTACACTTAATTTTTTTACGAGCCCTGGTGATGATATGGAAACTCTGAAAGAGAAAGAAAAATATCAAATTTTTGTATTCAAAAGAGAATATTTCTTACCTTTATTATGAACAAAGAAAACATTTTTCATCGATAGCATGAATTAATTCATTTATAATTGAATATAAATCCTTAGATAACGTTGGTATGGCTAATTTTATCTCCTCACATACATGAACATATTTTTGAGAGCAGTAGGTACATGAAACATAAAAACATAGGGTGGAACAAAATAATACGCTATTATAGATAGGTACTCACAGTGGGATCTTATGTCCCTGGACATTCTAACAATACTATCAATAATCCCAAATTCATAACTGCTAGGTACTAAAAATGTATGGATTCATGAGAAACATTTTGGTTCGAATATATACCAAAAATAGTATGTTTTTTTACAACACACATCATATTCATTTGTGCTGTAATATTTGTAACTTTCTCAATTTCTTTACTCTTTGATTGTTAGTTTCTTCCATTTTGAAATAACGGTTGGCATATTTTGCAATATGAAATATCCTCATTCGTATAAACAACTGCAATAAATAAACACATGGAAATTCTTCACAAGGGTGTACAAATGGAATTTCTTTCAATTTTTTATAAAGTTGTTCTCCTGTTTTTCCAGAAGCTACAGTTCTGATATTTTCCATAAGAATATTTTCTATCATCGACACATAGTCCACAAATGAATCTTCTGGCATTAACAATTTTCCAAAGGCTCCTTTTCTGCTTCCATATTTGTCAGTATCACCTGAAAATACATTTCAAAAAGAATAAACTGCTGATAAAATTAATTCACTATACCTACCTTTGAAGTGGCAGAATAGTTTAGTAGAATCTAGACTACCCGTTGACTGGGCATAATCCCAATGATTGTTTCCAGTTATCATAGATTCCTCTTGCCATCAAAACTAATGCATTTTTTGCCGGAACAAATTCCATTCCCTTTCCTTGAAAAATATAAACAAAAAATAACTTTCTTCCATAGACTATTTTCAGGATGAGTTCTTACCCAAATCATGAAATCCAATTATTTCATCATTTTTTGGATTATACTGAATACCTGCTTTCAAAGAAACTTTATCCATAGACAGAATACATATTTTCTCTAGTTCGCCTTTTCCTTGTAGTCTCAATTTTAGGCTCCTAAAAACAAAATCATTCAGTCCAGGCTTTTCTGAATATTTTCAATCATCCTCCTCAAAGTTGACACTGGAGAAAATGACAATTTTTGGCCATTTGTCAATATGCTTCTTGTCCGCTATAAAAAAGAGAAAGTGCATGCTGTTTGAACTCCTTCGTATATCTCCTGCCCTTTGGTTTCCTATCCTTCAGTTCACTAACAATCTTAGCAGTATTTGCGAAAATCTGTGGAAGGTGACTATCACATGCTCTCTTAAATATTTCTTTGGAAATATCTTCTTCCTTCATTTTCATTTCCTCTATAAGTGTTCCAATTTAGCTTTTTTGATCTCCATCTATTTTATTTCAATAGATTTAGACTGAAAATATAATAAGTGAGTAATGACAAAGATTCTGGATATTTTTTATGCATTACCTTCACTAAATCCCTCAACTTCTTTTTCCTTGGTGTCTGTGAAGAAAGATCCTTCGATGTTTGGGTTTGACATTCCGAAGCTATTGAAAAATATGTTTGAGTTTGTTGATCCACTTTTATAGTTACTTCTGTTTGTGTCTCTTTGTCAAACCTTGACTTCTGAAACAAATTCAAGGTAGGAACTGCAGTTCGATTTAAATTATGATTAATGATGTATCGATTTTCAAAATGTGTGCTGCAAATCCTATTATTTGAATATAACGTGTTTGCTTCTTTCTTCATTACATCTTCATCATTACAAGCCAGTTTCCATTGAAGAACTCGGTCAATATCTTTCGGGTTGGGAAATCTAAAAAAATCGTATCTTTTCCAAAGTACGCGAGCTAGAATAAAATCTGTTAGGACACTCTTTAACAGAGCACTTACAGCTATTTCCAGTATTTCTACCTTCCATGATGACATGCAAAAATTTATATGATATTGGTAAATACTAATTCTACTAGACTACTGACTAATTTACTACTTCAAACTAAACGATGAAAGACTTCAAGAAAAATCATTAGATATTAGAATATTTGAGAATTGATTAGATTCTGAATATTCTGATATTTGACAGACAAATGTAAAATGTAAATAAACATCGTCGTAAAATTCAAGGCCATTACTCCATTTTCGCGCCATATCTAAAGATATTTCTTGGTCGAATGCGCCTGAGCAGGATGCTCCGTATAGAACCTGTATAGAACCTCTACTCTTCGATATTATTATAAGCAGTTGACATTGAGAATGTGTCGTTGACTATTTAATATTTATAAGATACACACAGCAGCATTTTCGTAATTCTCCAATAAATTAATAACCAAGAGAAAATTTGATAAAAGTTTAAAGTACAATCTACCGGATTTTCATCCGGGTCTCAAAGAAACCAAAAAGTTAATATTTCAAATAATATCAAGCTTTCCATAAATTAATTTAACACACTATTATGTAGGTATTTCAATAACTTTTTATCCATGAATATACTACTCGGTCAAGAAATCAGTTTAACACGTTTTTTTGTCAAAAATATCACGCAATAATTTCAGCCAATAGGAATGACAGCCTTAAGTTTCGCGGTTTCTGTTACTTCTATCGTCACCCCATCTATTTCAATTTGACTTTCAAAAATGTCTAATTGTTAATGAGTACATACTAGATACTTACTATTTCAATTCGTGCACCCAGAAAACTTGCATCAGCTCACCGACTACGAGCGGTGAACAGTCGCCAGACTGACTGTTGCGCGCGCATCCAAATTATGCTGAAGTACGATTTCTACACAATACGAATGTGATGGAATACGGTTTCTATCGAATACGAATTTTACGCAATAGCGTTATGATACAGTGACGTTATGATACAATACGAATATGATGGATTACGAATATGATTCAGTCTCGTTTCTATAAGATACGTTATGAAAGAGTACGTTATGACAGTTTACGTTATGACGAAGTACGGTTATGATATATTACGTTATGATGCTTTAGGTTTCTATATTTTACGATTATGATCCTGTAGTACTATGATGCTTTACGGTTTCTATTTTGTACGATATGATTGGATACATTATGATGATTTAGATGGACCCCTCGGAATCATCAAAATCGTCTAGACGACACCATTGAGGCCTAATCGTCACTTCGGAATCCACTTTTCGTCAACTAATCGTTAAAATGTAGGCTATTTGCAACACATATACGATCGGCGTATAGGCTCGGAATCAAAATACAGTGTTTCAAATATTAAAAACCAAAATTCATCACCGATCACCGATAGATATGATTGGATACATAATGATGATTTAGATGGACCCCCGTGGAAAATACACCATTTTAGTGCTGACGTCAGAGCTGTCAATTTTGTTATTGTTGTTATTTCATATGCATTATCCAAACAAATTTGTCAGAAAATAAGTTGTTGGATTTTTGTGGATATTTGATTTATTAAAGGGTTTCAAAGAGAATAACAGTAATTATCTTATGTGTAAATAATACTGTAACAAAGTAACTATGGTAAAATTTAAACATATAATATATTTATATATAACTTTTATTTGTAGGTTGAAAATGGTAGAGAATGCAATATTTTTAATTATTTCACTCATTTCTCTGCACTAATTTCGACAAAAAATCAAAAAATATACCACATACACATTTTTCAATGGTAAAAACGGTTTGTTTGGATAATGGCCCATGACACTCAAGCGGCGTGACGTCACACTAAACTGGTCTATTGTGCAATAAAATTACGCAAATGCAATAAATTATGCATTATAAATCAGATAAATCCGCCTTTATAAATTGTATTTTAAAGTTATGCATATACATCAAATTGTGCATTACGAATTCGATAAATCCGCCTTTACTATAGCTTTTACCACCAACAAAATTGGAACTGAAAATGACCTATTACCTATTGCTGGTAGTAGAGAGCAGTAAATGTTCACATTAATGCTGGCAGTACATATCATCAGTAGATTTGAAACGATTCAGATTACTGGTCAGCACTATCTTGGTTAGGAGTTTCGGAACTTATAATCCTGATAATAATAATACTTCATCATAAACACTCATAGAGTGTATAATTGTACCCAAAGGCATATAGCCTGTGCTGGTAGAGGACGGTTATTATTATTATTTGCCGTGCCAACTAGAATTGGTCATTCCTTCCTCGATTTTTATACCATTCCAGTATTCGTTCCTTTGTGGAACTATACTTGATTAAAATGCGGTGCACACTACACTACACCACGCAGTAACAAAAGAACCTAAACTTCAAGATGGTATGATTGGCAATATTGGCATGAATGACATGTGACATTGACGTATGGTCATATGCCAATTATGTTATGCCATCATACATCATATGAGAAGTGAAAGGTGAAAGCGAGTTCAAATCAAACATAAACCTAGCTAACATAACAAATAACGAAAGTTAAAGTCTTTTTATCCCCAGTGTACAGTGTATAACAAACAGTTGTTCAGTTCATTCAAACATTTATTTAATTTGTGTTTGTACGACAGGTTGAGTTGAATATTGGAAATTGTGCAGTTACTTGTCACTAGTGTAGTCACTCAAGAAGATATATAAATCAACTAAACATCGCATTGCTATTTGCTTGTCAATCAATAATCAGTACTAAATTGGACAAAGAAAGCCAAGATGGGTAAAGGATTCAATAACTATATGTGCAAGAAATTTTTCCATCCAGCATCCCGAGACAATTTAAAGCGGGTAAGAATGTATTTCTTAATAAGACAAAATGAGTGGTTATGAATTTGAAGGGGGCTACAGTCAATTCTTAAATACCACTTCATAGAGTGAAAAATACAAAAATAAGACTTTACAACCAAAGGAATAATTTTTAGTAATAAGTTTTGAATGAGTGATTTGAATACATTCATTCATTGAATAATAGAAAAATTAGGGTCAAGGACCTCCCGTCCTTTTTTTTTTGGTATATTGATGTTGAGATTGTATTTGGTAAATCACATTTTTTAGATTGATAACGGACCTCAATAACAAATTTTTTCATTTTGCTTGAATTCTGCTTTTTGTCCAGTATTCCAAAGTATCAGAGTGACTCTGCTCTATAGTTTGTTTCCTCTGATTATTCTATGGTGGGTACCAGAATTTCAACATGTTTTGATAGAAAACTGTTGATATGCTCTTTCAATTTTTAAACTTCTGCTTAACGTAATACAAATAAATATATCTTCAATAACTCAATACAAGCGTTCAGACTTGGAGCTGGGTACACTGTTCATGCACAAAAAACTCGAACATTTTTGAAACAATATGAAAATAAAATCTTCAAAAATGAATCGAACCCATAATATATTCAAACAAAACAGGAACTTTCAACATGTAATTCCAAGCAGAAATCTTGCATTATTTATTATTTTTTGGTTGTTTTGTTCCTTTTAAAATGTTTCCGTATTTGGATTTCTATTGAAATTATCTGGTATGAAAGGCTTGTGTTGAAAAAGTATTTCGTGTTAACTAAATACATTTTATTTCAGGTATGGATGGCAGAACAAAAGACTGAAGCTTACAAGAAAAAACAAGAAGAGCTTCGCCAACAGTATGAGAAGGAACAAGACCTTCATAATAATAAAGCAATGTTAAGTAAAGAAAGTAAAGATAAGTTGAGTATAAGTTTTATGTACGAGCCCCCACCTGGAGCCAGAAAAGAAAGGGAAAGAGAAGACAATGAACCGGAATATAAATTTGAATGGCAAAGAAAATATAATGCACCTCGAGAAAGTTACTGTAAAGGAGATCAAGAAATTCGAGATCAACCTTTTGGAATTCAAGTTAGGAATGTTCGATGTATTAAGTGTCATAAATGGGGTCATATCAATACAGGTAATTTGATTGATTATTCAATTAAGACTAGTAACATCAAAGCAAATTGGTTGAGAAGTGGAATAATTTCAAATAAATGGAATGGATATCTTACAAATATTAACTATTTTAATATCAATCATGCATGTTTGGTATACAGATTGAGGTAAAAAAAGCACTTCCGTGCCAGCCAAACTTGCCACTAAGTACTTTTTACAATTAACTCTTATAGGTAGATTTTGGCTTAGCCATTTTTTTTCTATTTCAGATAAAGAGTGTCCTATGTATAGCTTGTCTATGAGTGCTGCAAGATCTTTAGAAAATGCCACAATTTTGGATCAAAATTCTCTAGTGCAACAAATGCTTGACGATGGCCTTGCCTTGAAAAAACAACACATAAATACAACAGAAGCAAACAAACATCTACTTTTGAAGGAACACGAGGATGATAATCCAGATGCTGCTTTCATTAAATCTTTGACGAAGAAACAGAAGAAAGCATTATTAAGGTGAGGATTTGAAACAACTTAATTTTTTTTTTGGTTTTATTACTATCTAGTTTAAAAATTATCTCGTGTGAAATAAAAAAATAGTAACTGCCAAAGCGAGACTTTAAAAATGGTTCATAATGAATGTGCAAAAAGGACAAATTGGTTCCAGAATTAATCTGTTCTACCTGTTCAGTTCTGTTGAGCTATCTGTTCATTGATAGCTCCAGTACTGGAGAAGGTATTGGTACTATGATGTATGGGAACCATCTTAAAACCGAGATTTTCTTAATGTGATAGTATTTTTAACCATCTTCAGATTGGCATTACATGTGCAAATAAGCTCATCTAGCAGAACTGTTCAAAAGCACATGTGCGTGGTTGAATCCAACTAAGCAAGCAAAACAAAGTCTTCTCTCTGTTTGGCACAAAGTTTGAGCGGCAAGTCTAAGTGACGTTATATGCAGCTGTGTTATTTGCCAGATGTCAGCATCTTCTAAAAGAACTTTGTGAATCTCCACAGCATGTCAGTTTTTGTGGCTTCAGTGACTTGGTATTATCCATCAAGGTCTGGCATATATGACAGGTCTGTAATCGGATGAGGAGCAGCTCTGACATAGCCCCAACTCCTAAGATGTTATACATTATCCAGAAGGCAGAAAAGTTGACATGCTCCAAATGTATTTCACACTCTAGAGCATGCATTTTCGCCATGTATCATCTTTGGGTGGGCTCTTGCTTTTCACGGCAATGCAGATCGTCCCTCATATCATTCATCAGTCTTAAAGCATTCATTGTTATCAAGTTCCTCAGTATTTAACAATTAAGGGGTTATTGGCCCCACTACATGCCTTCAGTCACTATTCAGATGGGGTCGTTGTGGGTGCCTGTACCAATTATTGGGTTTTATTACAGGGTTATAACGCAATAGGAGGAAGAAACGTTGCTTCTTTCATCTCCAGATGCGCTTGTGCTGCCTGTTCGATTTTGTATCTGTTGCTAGGGTTGGTGCAGATGAAGAATAGCTCAGCTGCTTGAAAATCATTTTCATTCTTATACACTCAAAGGCATTGATGCAGTTCCTTTGGTATGCGCTACCACCACACTACTCTGCCATGCTAAGACAAGAGGTCATATTCAGTTTTATCATAAATTTATTTTATTTGGTATCTTGGCCTTCATCACATTCAGAATACACTCTTTGAAGAACTGACTTGAAGTGTAGTAAGTTGTTTATATTTCAATAGTTTGGCCTTTTGTATAGAGTGGCCCATCTAAAAGCAGGGCACCACTTTAACTTTTTTATTCGTGGACCGATTGGAGCGATTTTTTCTTTTCTAAAGAAAAGAGCTTCACTAGCTCTTATCATATTTTGATTTAAAATTCGAAATGTCAAGACCTTCTTTGAATAATATTCAAAGCCAAAATTCCACAAAAAAAAGCAGCAATAAAACATATCTATCTTTCAAAAATAGCGTCGCGTCGCCATTTTGGAAGATTTTTTCAAATGGAATGGGGGGTCGAAATTCTTTCAATTCTCTATACAACAGCAAAATGGCGGTGCATGCCGCAAGAACTTCCATATGAGGATCATTTGGAATCGATAGCTATTAACAAGTTCTAGTTAAATAAAAAGTAATTGTTTTGTGCTTTGACCCTCAAAATGGCACATGATTGCCATCTTCAAAAAAAAATTTAAATGACAAGACATTAAGGCAGATAAAGTAATACCTCGTTTTATTGAATCAGCAAAATTGAGAAAATCCTCTCCCATATGTCATTTTTAACACAAAGCAGATAAATACTTTCATTTAATAAAGGCCTCAAATTTCAGGTATACGACAAATAATAGCCCTTCAAAATACTGCATAATATAAAATTATTAATGCAAAATATAAAAAACATTGACATCCAATTTATTGTCTGTTACTACCATTTGTCGCATGGCAGTACTGGGATTAGAACGGTTTCTCAAAATCTTAGTGAGAGTTTGTTCATTGGATATTGCAGGTCGAGAGACCACATGCACGTAATTTGATACAAGATGCTACCTAAATAATGGAACATGAAATGGTTTGCAGCAGACCACTAGATTCTCACTATTTGGTGACTAATGCCAAAAAATCCAATACTTTCCTCTTCCAGCCCTACTCTTGGCTTCACAAAGAAGCTGGCGTTGTTAACAGACGTTTAATTCTAGGAGTGAGGTACATAATATCCTATAGGTTGCAGTAGAGGTTTGGAATTGATCCATTCACAATTGACTTAATTTAGCCTAGTTCTGTGTGCATTATAAAAATTTCACAACCTATCCCAATCAAAAATTAGATGTGATAGTTTCAATTACTAGAAATAAATTTTTTCTCAATTTTTAGGAAACTAGAAAAAATAGAAAAAGAAGTTATTGCCAAATCACACGATAATGAAAAATATAGTGACCATGACTCATCATCAGAAAAAGACTCGAAGAAAAGTCACTCGAAGAAATACAAAAAAGCTAAATTTGATAGTGATAATTCAGATCAGGAGGAATGTGAAAAAAAATATGGTTACAGAAGAGGTGAACAAAAGAAAACCAGGCTAGACAGGAAAACAGAAGATAGATACAGAAATGAAAGGAAGAGAAGAAGCAACAGTGAAGATAGATATCAATTTAAAAAAAGGCATTAATATGCACATTCGTTAATTCATCTAGGTGTATTACTAAATTTACGCTTTAACAAATATAATCAGGGAAGATGTAATTATTGGGTATTGAATAAAATATTTGTTGTATTATATATTATTATAACTTCACACAGTAATTGGAGAGAGTTAGTAGTAAGATTGAAGTGACACAGTTGATTGTATTGTAGTAGGCTTTTGTTGGAAAATTTCAGAAAAGTGGCCGCTTTTAGAACACTTCAGAACACTCAGTGACTCGTCTAGATTAGAGCGTTCTCGAATGATGATGTCACGCATTGTTAACGAGCCGAACTCATTTTCTTGACAAGCGGTCAGGACCGGCTCCAGGATTGTTACATTATTCCCTTCTTAAAGACGTTTCGTCATGAAATGTCATTCTTGGAGTGTGGCAATATCTCCTGTAATTTTGGAGTCGACCGAACTTCTTGGAGAATACTACGGCGATGCCTCTCAACATTTGAAAGTCTTCTGCCACATAATGCGCTAGCGAGTAATCTGCAGGTACCTTAAAAAGGTCTCGTGGCTCTTTTCGAGATACCCCATGTAGAACTTTCTGTCCGTTTTACAAAGACATTAACTTTTGGAACGTCATATCATCCTCCGGTGGTTTGAGGGTGCGAACTTGGTCGTAGTTTCAGTAGTGATTTTTACAATGTCGGGTACCAAGTTTGATCTGAAATTCACAAAGCGGGTACCGCACTTCGGTCTTAAAACTGCAAGAATTTGACGTTGATTATTATTGTGTCATGCATGTGATATGAAGAAATCTTTCTCTAATCGTAGATTAAGAATTGACTATTCCTATACAATTGTTATTGTCATAAGAGGAAATAAACATTATTATTATTATTATTCATTAATTTCTGAAACGGCAATGAGTGTTAAGGAATGAAGTGTGGTGTGGGATTATTATGAACTTTGCGAAGAAGACAGCATGAAGGTCATATGTCTTATATGCAAGACTATAATTTCGCGATGTGGTACCGGAAAGTCAACGTTCATCCCTAGTGAAACACCTGCGTTTCGTTCATCCGGTGGAATATAGTGAATAAAAAACAATCATTCAATGTTGATTATATTGATGTTCATTAATGTCGTTAATTTTCTGTTTAAATTTGAATGTACGAATAAAAAATAAGACTTGAACAATTACTATTATTTATTTTCAGTGTACCCGGTCTGGGCGGTCGGGTACAGAGTACCCGGTCTAAGCTGCCGATACTAACTGGTACCCGGTAAAACCGGGTTCATCGTTTTCTTCGTTATGTGGCCGGGTATCGCCAAAACCGAGTATTGACCGGGTACCCGGTGCATCCCTAGTTTACCTATATAATAATAATACTACTCCCTCATAAACACTCGTAGAGTGTACCCAAAGGCATAACCTGTGCGGATAGAGGACGACTATTATTATGATTTTTCCGTGGCGCTCCGGGGCGACTTCCTGATGTTTTTGGTGGTGCATTCACTTTTCAGGAAAATCTACAGCACCACCCCGGGTGGTCAGTGCGCACTTCAAGCTAGTACCAGACGTCGGGATTGGCAACTCACATCACATTTGATTTACAAGGCATGTGACCACCTAAAAAGACTTGTGAACTTGAGAAAAAAGATTTTCGCGTGCCGGAGCCTGATGCGAGCCAAAAGTTCCTTAGCCACTGTTCCACCGAAATGAACAACCCTAGGTTTCCTTTGGGGTGGCTTATAGATTCGGTAGACGAGGTCGTTTATAGTTTTCATGATCTTGTATGGACCTTCCTACGAGTTCCGCAACTTGGGTGATAGTCTACAATGATGGTTGGGGTTGTACAGCCAAACCATTTTACCAACCTGAAATACTCCGGCATTGATATCATAGGTCTCATTCACTCTATCGCTGGCACTTTGAATGTTGAAACTGTTTGGTCGGTTAACCGAGAGACAACGAGAGAGGCCGCCGATATTTAGAACACTCGACGACTTCAAAATTTTTCTTATATGCTCTCGACGTTTATACTTCGGTGTGATTAGAGCATTATCGAGTGATGAATTACATGCATTGTTAACGAGCCGAGCTCGATTATTCTGATACAAGCGGTCAGGTCCGGCTCCAGGAAAGTTACAATATTGAAATATCTAATATCAATGATGAAGTAAATGTTCAAGTGAATAACGACCTTAAAAATATAGCAAATAATTTGACAATGATTCCACAAGGACGAATGTAAAGGCAGATATCTTCGATGAGATGTTGAAATTATTTGTATTATTTTTATCACTCTCTGTTAAACTTCTAGGACTATGAATCCTCTTGAAAATACGTGTGAGAAGCTACCCGCACCGATTTTGTTAAATAATCCAACTTCATGTTATCTACCTCAATACTTTCAGTAGTATTAGTACCTTTTTGACAGCTGCAATTCTTCTAAAAGCTTTGTTGAGCAACGATATTGAGCCAAATTTTTTCGCCAAGGTTATTTCTCATAAATTCACGAGTAAAGACTGGACGTCGCATTATTCCAATTGACTTTTAGCTCCTTTACCATTTCTACGTCGATCTTGGAATAGCGAAACTTCTTGAAACTTCCCGATAGCACGTTCATTTTCCACAGCAGGAAGAACTGCTTGTAGAGTCTAAGAAGCTCTTTCAGTTTTTTGCGTATAGTTCCGCGGCATCTGATGAGAACGTAAAAAATTAAATATGAACCTGGTACATTCATATTAATGTTAAGTTAGTAATTTCGGTCGTCTTTGCGTGGGTTAATTATCCACTGAACAATAATATGAATATATCGGAACATTATAAAAATAAATACCTAAAGCCACGATGTTTTCAAGTAAACTGAATGAAAGACAATAGAATTCACTTAATTTGCTTATAAATACATTAAATTCACTACCCTACAGCTAAGGGTTTCATAATGCTGAGCCGTCAGTTTGTTTTCATGCTTATGCTTGATCAGTGAATACGAATGACGCCAAATTTTTCAATAGAGGTACTTTTGATGAGCCAGAATCACATTGGGAATTTACCCTAATCGTCGACTATATACTATTATGGGAATTTGTTTCAGAGAATCCATTGACATTGACGTATTCTCATTCAGGATCATTAAAAGTAAAAGTTCGTTATATTTTAATATCTGGCTTCAGATAGATCTTTATAGATGTATAACAGATCCATGTTAAACCATCAGTGAACGAAAATTTCATTAATTTGTAACACATAATGAACTTTATGTACGTCCACTGGACACCCTCGCCGTACGTACATGTTTTATCCAGTTTATCTGTAAGCGAAGTGGCGAAGTGGAACAGCACTGTCTTGATAGGATACAAATGCTGGTGGCTGCAAAGAAGTCACTAGTGAGGCGGGCGAGAAGAATGACGAAAAAAAGTCTGGTACAATGTAAAATAAAATTTGGTCAATTCAATATTACCATAGGCTGGCAATTATCTGCAGTTTTTTTAGTAAAGTGTGTTCTGGATGCTTGTAAATATTTCCATTCTGAGGAATCCGGATCACTTCTGATTTGGTAGCAATAAGACTTTGGCGATTTTGTATAATAGATCTTTGCAGGATTATGAAAAGGGTTGTTTGGATGTCTAATTTTGGTAATTTTTCTCTGCAATCTGTATCATCTTTCTGTCAGCTTTCTTGATATTGAGAAAGAGGAGGTGGCCATATTCCAGCAGAGGGTGACATAAGAGTATATATTCTACTTCTAGTTGCAATATTAATTCTTTGGTCCCTTGATGAAAGGCATCGGAAATATGATGCTGCTGTAATAATTGTGTTCAGCTTCTTAATTTTCAGGTGTTGGTTGAAATTCAAATTATTGTACAGAGTGATTCCCAGATAATTTACTGTTGTTCTAGGTTTCAGGGGATATTTTGGGTGATGCCACCGTTGGGTTGTGGTTAAATACAATTTATTGTGATTTAAGAGGGTTAGGTGTGGGGTGTCATTTCTTGAACCATATAGGTAGATTCCATGAGATCTTGTAGAGATGATACTGCTGAGGCAATGGATTTTTCATGACATAAGTGCTGTGTCATCGTTATACTCCAGAAGGTATTTAGAGGAATTGAAGTGGCTAGGATCGTTGAAGAGGTGGTTATAAATAGTAATAAAACAGTATTGAAACACCCATGTAATGAATTAAGAGGCTCGTACGAAATCAAAATTCGGATGTATAGAATAGTCAAATACCATTTTCCGTTTTTTTTCTCATCTCAGCGTTGATATCGACGACCTGACGTTCCTTGATGACTTGAGGTTTGATAAAATAACCTCCAAAATGCAACAGCACTGACGCACCCACCAGCATACTTGCTAGCCAAACTTTTTTTGAAAAACGAAGTGCCATTGTTTTACAATAATTCTATTTTATTCTACATTAATGGTTAAATTTTGAATTTCTAATATTTAAAATTTATATCACATGTTTGTCAAATGTTAAAATAATATAACCAAGAAAAGAAGAAAGAACCTCCTCTACTCTACCGGACCCACAATTGTTGGTCGGCGCACGGCGCATTCATCCAGTGCTAGACCGCAAGAATTCCAATCGACCAGACTTATAGGCGATCCGCATGGAACAGTCCGAAAAGTTGTGAAGTGGGTGTATCTTTTGTCTTTTTTGGAAGATATTTTCAATTTTGGATGGTTACTGTGTCTACGTTAGGTTAGTCATGTCAGATCAATTTTACTTTATAGATTTGACTGTCGCGAAAACGATGTGAAAAAATACTGCATAGCTTTTAAAACATTCCGTCTTTGACGTCATTGATTTAACGCTAAAACGCAAAGTTTTTTATTTTTTACTTGTCCATTACTGCTTTATAATACCTTGGCAACGTTTGCTATTAACAGACCCATAACGCCAGGGGCGTTATGGAGGGCATTAATGAATCATAACGCCCGCTAAATGTTTTTTTCTGTAGTTCAATAAATTAATTACTCAGAAAAGTTTTATTTATAACTGTACATAAAAAAGGGACCATCGTGCATTCATATTTCACATACGGACGATGTCAACAAAAGCACGTGAACACCAAACTAGAACAAACACGCATTAAGCTTGTTTACCCAATGAAATGGATTTGAAAATATAACATCATCCAAAAACAACCTAGAAATTTACACCAAAACAAATATTCGAAATAAATAATCAATAATATGATTAAAAGCACAAAAATAAATCACGCTGCAACTTCGAACAAATAGCAGCTTCAATAATTTTAACGCAGCAAAGCTGAATACATCTCTGCAAAAACATTTCGTTTGGTGTTGTGTCAGGTTGATGTTCTATCGACCAATAGAGTTGCGAGATTTGGCGATCACGAGGTGCCGAGGTGGACACGCTGCAAGCATGCATATTGGTCACTGTTTACATTGAGCGTATTTGAAATATAAAAATATTCAATGTGCATTCGGTTTCGTTCGGAACGTTAACACTTTCTTTTTCGGAAACGGAATGGGCTATCATTGTAGCAATTTTGTTCTTTGAGGAGATACTTCCTTCAATATATACACTCTTCCATTTTCTATGTGAAAAATAGAAAATTTATGAAGTAAACAACGTCGTTTAAGATAATTTTTTCGTGAAAAATAAAATCTGGTATTCACCACGAGCAACATTCATCCCTCGAGCCAAAGGCACTCGGGCGCTTGATACATAAATAGCTATAAAATGGCCCAAATAATTTAAAAAAAGTGGTACGCCAAAAAACAGCTTAGATTGGCTAGTAAAAGGGAGTTGAAGTAAAATGATCTACAGCCAGGCTTCACACACACACGTTACCATATCAAATAACGCTCGTACCGAATTGCTTGAAAAAAGTGGAACACATACCTACAAGGTTAAAAATTCTTCATTATTTTTTGTTTTATAACGCCATATCGAAAAATAATTTTGTTTTCCTCAATCGATTTGATGATAGGTAGGTACGGTATCAACGAAGAAGCAGATTGCCTTTCCAAAGAAAAGGGACAAACACACAATATCTCGGCCCAGAACTCTTCTGTGGAATCTTCAGAGCCCACTTAAAACAAGAGTTCCGACGCTCAAAAACCGATGAAATGAAATCCCACTGGAATAAAGTGCCAGGACAAAGATAAGCGAAAATACTAGTATGTCTATCGCAAAAGAAAGCTAAACAGCTTCTCGAGTTGGACAAGAAAGATTTGAGATGGTGACGGGACTTAATTTACTGTACACTGTCCTCTGGGGTACCACCTCAAAAAGATGGGTAAATCAGGGAGTGATAGTTGCCGCTATACTGCGTTAAGTTCTTGGAAGGACTCATCTTAGTGCCCTCCGACATCAGGAACTCAGCTCCCAAGAAACTGATAAACTTCGTAAGAAGTTTAGGAATCTCGGGCCTCGAATTGATCAAGAGTCTCGCACAAAAGAACTTATAGATCGAAGTGCTTGTGAGGCCACACAGCCTGTTCGAACCCCTCGCAATCTACAGGTATAGTATAGATGTAGATGCAGTACTGGAATCAGTATTATGTATGGTACTTGTAGTAGTTACAAAATAAAATATCTCCAAACTTTTGGAAGCCGCTATTCCTGGAGATCAAGAAATTGATTATAATGAACTAGTACATACAGTACGTATAGTTAATAGATATATAGGTCAAATTGACCACAGGCGGGGAGTAGCACCCATTAGAGCACGTTACCCCTGAAGTGAACAGCACGTACATGGCACATGACTTTATAAATGGAAATATAAACATCCCGGAGTTACAGCTATTCCCTGTAGAAAGCGGCTCATGCCTCATGGCTCATGTCATGTGACAATTGTGACATGTTTCACAGCTCCGAAGCTATTCTAAGTTACTCGGAGTTAATCCTTGTGGCATTGGAAAGCGGCTTTGGTTTTATCTGTTGACAATATTGACATTCCTGTCATTCTGTCATCCTGTCTTGTGATGTCTCACTCATGTCATTTATGAATTTTATGATTCATGATCATGAATCATTTTGACTTTGTGAGTTTACGATGACTGAGTCTAGATTTTTATCATTGTGAATTTTGACTAGAAATAAAAAAATACTTTATTTTCAATTGACTGTGAACGTTCTTATATCATTTGGTGAAAAAACTTCAATTTGCGATTTTTATGATAATCTGAAGTACAGTCATTATTAGACAAGAATTGTTTTTCTAGTGAGCAAATAGTAGGTACATACCTGAAATGTTTTATATATTTAAACCTCCTTTTTATATGCTCCCCTTAATTTTTTGACATCCTTTGTTTCCTGTTTTTCTAATCTATCTGTAGTAATATTTTCAAATCCATTATTGTGTTTTGGCAGAACTTTGATTTGCATTGATATTATATATTTTGACTTGATCCATTTGACTTCTATAAAGAGGTTAATAGCTTTTTGCCTGATTGCTTACTCAAACACACGTTCGAAGGTTAAATCTATTGAAAAAATACATTTTATTGGTTTATTTACCATGCAATATATATCGTAAATGATCAACACAAATGTTTGATTCAGCTGAGACAAAGCAGCAGTATGAATGATTTGGATAGACAACTGGCTGAATTGGCTTTGATGAATAAAACTGAGTTACTTCCAAGTTCCTCTACACCTGGAAAAAAAGTAGGTCCAGCTGTTCCACCCAAACCAAAGAAAAATCAGCCTCAGGTAAGATGGGCACTTGATATTTATAAATGTTCCTATCGAATTTTCTTGTAGATACCTCAGTCTTATCCATTGAAACAAACACTAGAGCCTAGCTACTCTTCACGACTACAGACAAATCAGTTCTATTCAAATGTTCCACCACCTAGTGCTCAATCGCACTATTCAAATACACCTACACTTCCTTCAAGTACAAAATTTTCCTCTCCAAGATCATTGGACAGTAATTATGCTAACTTGCAATCAGATAGTGATCAGGCAAGTCAGTACTCCAATCTTCCAAGAAGCGTGTCTGCCATGAGTAATGTTTCCAATTTATCTAGACAAGGTAAGATTTATTCCTTACATCAACTGGAATTTGTTCTGAGACTTAACATCCTTATAAAATTTTACCTTTTTGATTGTTAAAATGATTTCATTTGTTTATTCATGAATGATTCTTAGATTTTGGTATCCTATTGAGGATTATAAAAAAAAATTACTTGGAGTCCAGGTGTACATCCGCTAATACAAAATAATTTTGAACTGTACAATTTTGGCTATTTTATAGGCCCATCCAGCTTGTTAGTTTTTCGAAACTATTTGATTTAGCCAGGTATTCGCGAAGCTGTAACTTTCTTGTATGAAGACAAAATCATAACTTACCTTTTACAGTTTTTTAATGTCATTTTGTCACCTGTCAAAGAATTACATGTCAGCTTTTTCTTTTTCATATTATGAAGTGTCTCACTTCTCATAGAAACGCCCGCGTAACTTTCATGTAGAGTTTGAAATTTGCAGAATCGATAAATACACTACACTAAAAATGTACAAATTGCTGTAGATGGGGTTGTTTCAAGTGTTATGTTACTTCCTACTATGTTTTTTCGGGAATGTGGGTGGTTCAATTGCTGCTGTAGTGCAGTTCATACAGGGTGTATCAACAATGCTTGGATAGAAGAAAGCTGTTTCCCTATTCAAGACAAAAATGTTTCAAATAAAAGTTGTAGAGAGCAATAAAAGCTATGTTCCAAAAATAACTACCAATATACAGGGGGTCCGATAAATGTGTAACTTATCAAAGTTATATATTTTTTAAATAAAGCACCCTATATATTTTCACTCCATTGAATTCCTTCGAAAGTGTTTCTCAAAAATATAGGGTAGTATGGGTTTATACCGGGTGGATCCGAATTTATGGAGACATTTATTTTCCAAAATGGGTTCATTCAACACCAAATATTAGGAATTAAAAATTTTTTTTACCAAATATTCCCGAAAATGGTGTCTTTTCCCATTCAGAGACAACCAAAACTCTGAATCAGTTTTTTCAAATGGAACACCCTGTAAATGAGGCCTTACCAGAATAGTCCACATTATGAGCTTCCAGAAAATGTAGTGTGACTACTTGCCTATATTGGAAATGTATTTATTTCTCAAGGAAAGTACGAGAAATGTCATAACAGCAATAATGATATTTGTATTCATTGATGGAAAAACACGGAATCAAAATGATCTCTAAAAATGTTGAAAGGCGTTAATTCACAGGAGATGTTGAAAAAATCTCCCATTTTGACCTATGCACAAATTAAGTCTATCTACAATGGCTCTTCAAACTTGAGTTAATGTTGATCTTGTAATAGAGAGAAAAACTGCTCTAATAGAGGATAAGGATAAGGATAAGGATTCAGTCATGCCACCACACAACTTTTAGCTTTAAAACTACTGACACGTTTTTTGATCATTTCTCTTCATGCCGAGGTTCCGGGCAGCCTCAGGAACCCCTTACTAGTTTTGAAATTGTCCATAACAGTGGAAATATTAAAATTTTCCATAAAATACAGAACATTAGGGACTTTGTTTTTTTAGGGTTTTTTGTATAAAAATGGGTAAAGTTGGTTCAAGTTATGAATAATTGAACTTTGTTGTAAAGGGAAACAATCTCAACTACCGTTTTCCAAAGAATTAAGAATTCCTTGTTAAATTTAAATTCAGACGCCCACTAGAATTTGTACATTTCCATGTATGTATGGCATCATTAAAGCTGAAACTTAGGATGGAAAGAAATACTTCGCTACTTTCATCGATGATCACACCCATTTTTCTATGGTATACCTACTCCAAAGTAAAGGTGGAGATTACAAGTATTTCAAACAGTATCAAGCAATGGCCACTGCAGAATTTCAAAATTGAGAAGTGATAACGGCGAAGAGTGCAAATCTTCAGAATTCCATTATTTTTGGTATAGAGGCGATACAAACTGTTTACTATATCCCGCAGCAAAACAAAGTTAGTGAACACATGAACAGAACTCTGACGGAAAAAGCAGGATCCATCATTCTAGTACATTTTGAATACAATAAAACTTTCCTCTTTCATTTTTTTATATTTTCTGAAATAACAATTCTATTCGTAAAAAACCGAAAACAGCATTTTCAGTTTTCCCTGTATAAGTTGGGAAGGGCAATAATCTCCGTAAATTTTCTATGACCAATTTACTGCTCACCACAATAGTTACCTTTTTTCCCATTTAATCGTCTTTCTATCTATTACGGTTTAGAATATAGCAATGTTACCACATGATAAAAGAAACGTCCTGTATAATGTAAAAATTCGAACGAGTGCGAATATATCGTGCCAGAGAGGTATCAACAATGTGAAAGAATACGGGGTACCCTTATCTGTCAGAAACCAACTACTTCCCTGGCTAATACCACGACGGACATTGAACTATTTTCCACTTGGTGGAAACGCTGAGAGAGAAGGGTACCCCGTATTCTTTCACATTGTTGATACCTCTCTGGCACGATATATTCGAACTCGTTCGAATTTTCACTTTTCTCTTCCCGGAGCCTGTGCTACTTGGGAGTGTTTTGTCTTGTTCCATGCGGATGGCGCTGCGATTAGCTTTGTTGTACATTGTAATGTCATCCGTGGGGAAATATTAGTTAAACAGTTGATTATTATTCATTTGGAACAGTACAATTATAATGTCCGACCTACCATGTCACTGATGAGAGGCAATAAACCTCGAAACATGCATGTCTGCAGGTGGTCATTCCCAGCCAAATAAAGGATAATCTTCTGTTCAAGTACAAGACAAGCACTTGCAATTGGGTTTTCTTGAAAGAACGTTGCACAAATATCTGTCAGATGTAGTTCAATGTCCGTCGTGGTATTAGCCTGGGAAGTAGTTGTTTTCTGACAGATATTTGCCTTTTATTTTCCACTTGGTGGAAACGCTGAGAGAGAAGGGTACCCCGTATTCTTTCACATAGCATATATAATATTAATAATTTCGTCTGCATTTAAGATATCCATCCTCATGTGAGTAAGCACCATGTGGGAGACTATTTTGTCGTTTCCATCTCAGAGTCTGCTTAGTGAGGAGTCTTGGTGTAGCCCACAGCAGACACAGATTTTTTTCATATGGCAGTGCCCTGTAAGAATTCTTATAATACTGTCCTGAGAGAGTTT
Source organism: Chrysolina americana (assembly GCA_958502065.1). NCBI lineage: Eukaryota > Metazoa > Arthropoda > Insecta > Coleoptera > Chrysomelidae > Chrysolina > Chrysolina americana. Next base: position 37,740,015 of record OY293410.1, on the reverse strand, counting down.
CGGTTCAATCTGACCAGGTGTCTTCTCAGCCGGTCGGTTGGCCCAAACATCATAATTCTTCCGTGGGTGTTCATTGCCTGAGGAACCCCCACCAAAAAATTAATGATGATTCTTGATACATTTCATCGTACCCTGCTCAATGTACCCAAACAATATTCCATAGACTGGTTCTGGTTGCTGCCCCCGCTTTTGCTAGGGCATCTACCCTCTACCCTCTCATTTCCCATTACCCAGACAAGTTTCAACCTGTTTTGCGGTTCTAGGTCATCCAGGTTTTTGTGTATATCTTCCGAACTAATTTGAAGGAAACCTGAATGATCGCTGGGCCATTGTCGCTTGACTGTCGAAGAGAATGACTATGGGTCGGTTTTTAGGACCTCTCCTCAGAATCTCTCCTGTGCTAACGGAAACAGATATTATCTCAAAGAAGAATTTTTTCGGAATTACGACTTTTATTTCGTAATTACGTCTTGATCGGAGTTAGTAGGTCGTAATTCGATAATTACGACTTACATCTTGTAATGGGGAATTCTCCACCTGACGACAATCAAGTATTTTCTATTAAAGATCTATAAAACATTGCATTTAAAACACCATCTGGCAACATCGGCTACAAATTTCACAGATAAGAAAGGACAACAAATCTGTTACGATAATAAGTTGAATAGAGATGACAATGTTCCGAGCACCGACCTATAATAAAATATAGATTGGTGGTTCCGAGTCATTCTGTGATAGTTTGTGTACTGTGCTACTGTGTGCCTAACCCCTAACACAGACCTAAGACAGATATATTGACTGTGGTACTTCTACTTCTAGCATACTACCATCCCCTACGTTTTGTAGGCGCTGTTGCCAACATGTTATCATGTTAATTAGAAACAAAACCTTTTAAAATTTAAAACCCAACATTTGAAAAATTAATTTGAATATTTTTCGCAGTGAAATTGAAAAACTCATGAATGAAACTCAACTTTATTTTGTTCAAACTTGCATTTGCTCCAATAACCCAAATTGAGGACAATTCCCATAACGTCTCAGTAAGTCGGAATTAAAAATTAGTAAGTCGTATTTGTTGGTAAAATAAATAATAAATGTACATAGCCCCTCCACGCTTCCGTATATACATATCCTCAAAAAATTTAATTTCTTCATCTAATAGGCGCGAGCCACCTTCTGCGGACCCTCCATACATTGATTTTCGATGTTCCCATTGGGATACTAGTATTTTTTTAAATGCATTTTTCAAAAGTTTCAATAAGATGTGTAGAGGCCAAATACAAACTGGATAAAATCACCCAATATATAGATTTGGAAGTATATAACAATATTTTTGAAAGATAGTTGTCACTAGTTTTTGCATTTGAATTGTCATTGATATTTTGCTAAAATACAAACTTTAGAAACGTGCCTTAATTTGTGTGTGTATTTCACAGGATGAATTTTTCGAATTTTCATCAGAGTTAGTGTACATGATGACCCTCAAAGTGATGTTATCAATTTTACCAGCGGACTCGTGGTGTTACCAAGCAATTTGATCTTGTTGATTTCCGGCAGAATTACTATCGATAGTATCGCGAGCACTCGTGGTATTAGTGTCCGGATTACCCATAAGGCCAACCTAGGCCATGGCCTAGGGCGCACGCTTGCGAGGGGCGCAGAATACGGAGAAATCTGACAAACTTTGTAACCTGTGAATAGCGAGCATCCTGGAAGGGGGAGTAATTTAGAACTTTGGCCTAGGGCGTAAATAGCTGCTAATCCGGTCCTGGGTATTACCCCCGATAATCCTGTATATACCTTTTATGAACCTGAATAAGACCGTTACAACGAACAAACAATATGCATTTCAAAACGTTCATACCCATGCGGCACAAAAAAATTGCGATAAAAGATGAATCATAACATATCATTTGTCGGTATTTGTCTTGGTATTGAGAATATCCGAATAGAAATTCGACCAAAAATATCGGGTTTTATTCAAATGAAACTGGTTTTGATTGAATTTGGGCAAAATAGCTACGGAAATATAACCAGAAAATGGTAAAATTCCGTTAACTAATAGCCCCAAGCTATATCAAAAATTTGGAATCTTACGTAGATTGGTCTCCTGAACAAAAATCCAAATTACATTTTCGGTGATCTCGTAATTTCGGAGATATGGGCCTATTTTTGAGGGATGACTGACATTTTCTAGCACACATTACTACCGCGATAAAAACATTAGAAATACTCAAAATTCTTCCTTTTTATCACTAGCATAATGTAAACACCCTAAATGACATGTTCCATACTTTTTCTTTATTTGAGAATGGCACATTTTAAGTTCAGTTGGTAACTATGAAAAAATGTCAATGAATAATTTCCTATTCATGTTGAAGTTAAATAGCTCGAAAAGTTGGCCATGCAAATAGGCAAAGATCAATGTTACCAACCTGACATGAATAAATTCAATTCAGATTTTGCATAAATTTGTTGTTTTTCATGTATTTGAATGAAGGTTAAATTTTTTTATAAACAATGCCGTTTTTAATTAGAATTAGAGTGTGTATATTGTGCTAGCATAAAGAAGGAAGATTTTTGAGCTTTTCTTCCGCGGTAAAAATTGATTGATGTAAGGTCAAATTTGGTTGATTAAATCTGGATATAATGAATAATCTAGTAGGCATTTCCATTATTGAAGCTGAAAATCGTTGGCCCAAAATGAAAAGGAGAGGTGAAAAACGATTCGTGGAATTTACAATTTATAAAAATCCTTATAAAGCATGTAGAAAAGCCTCGGAAGGTATAATAAAGTTATATATTACTGGAATATTTATGTGGTAATTAGTAGGCTTACTGTATATCTGTCAGAGATTAGGGTCCGATTCGTTCCTAAATTGGTGTGAGGGGGTTTTCCGGGTCAAGTTTAAGATTTTGTGGCAAAATTCATAAAATGAAGATGCAGGACCAGCAGTTTTGTGATATGTTATTTTTGTCTGAATCTATTGAATAGGAGTTTTTGTGGTCTGACCATATGAATTTGTCCGATGATTATGAATTTTCTTTCAAATTCATAGATTAAACATGGCGGCTCCAAGATGTCGGATGGGTTGATTATGGTCCCATTTGGGGATCAAACGTTAAAAAGTTTTGTAGAAATTCAAACGATGATGACTAACAAAAATCGGATAAAACTGATTGAAAACAATTGTCAAAGACAAGCGATGGACTAGAAATGGTAATATACTGTAGTAAAAATGCACTAAACTAATTTTTCCAATTTATTTACACACGTCTTAAACAATAATTTATATCACAGTCACTATTTTTATTTATCTTTACTGTCACTCTCTATCTGCGAACTCTGAAACTATATTTATTACTCTCTGTGACTATCTTTTCGCCATCTCCCGTAGAGCGCCTTATATACCCGCAAGCAGATTCCATCCACAGTTCTCGATCAATCGAGTCTATCCGGCGACTTCATAGATGTCTCCCAAACCTTCGCGTTCGTTCCTTTTAGAAAGTTCGCGTTTCTTCCACACGGAACTCATTGGTTTGCGAGCTTAGGAATGTTTACTTGTCTGGGGTGCATAATTAATTAGATGATCAGGGCCGGTCTCGAAATCGTTACATTGCCCCCTTCTTAAAGACGTTTCGTCCAGAATGTCATTCTTGGAGTGTGGAGATATCTGCAAGAATCTCTATATCAGCACCTGGACGTTTGATGGAAGTTGGGTCGAGGAAGATGGTTGCAGATCACCAAAATCTTGACGCCGCTGGATCTGAATATTGTCTCCAACATGCTCCTTATAAGTCTCCAGTACAGCCCATCAATCCCACAGGCCAATTTTGGGATTGCCAGGTCCACAAGATTCTGGTCCAGCATCGTGTCTCTTAAGCTGGTAAAGCTCTTCCAGACAATTTCATAAGACGGCTTATCTCGAAAAAGCTTCTTGGTAACCAGATAGTAGATGTTTCTCTGGCCCTTTCTCAGCTGTAACACCCCTCCAACTTCCGGGTTCTGTTCCTGCAGTTCCTGTAGTCGACCGAACTTCTTGGAAAATACTACAGTAATGCCTCTGGACATTTGGAGATCTTCTGCCAGACAGTGAGCTAACGCGTAGTCGGCAGGCACCTTAAAAAGGTCTCGTGGCTCCTCTCGGGTTACCCCATGTTGAACTTTCTGTCCGATTGAGTAAAGGGACATGAACCACTGAAACGTCATTTCATCCTCCGGTGGTCTGCGGACTTGGTCGTGGTTTCCGGCGTAAGGAAGTGGACTACTATAGGTTTTCCTCGTGGTGGCTTATGTATTCGGTAGACGAGGTCGTTTATCCTTTTCATGATTTTATATGGACCTTCCCACGAGTTCCGTAGCTTCGGTGATAGTCCACGGCGACGTTTAGGGTTGTACAGCCAGACAAGGTCACCTACCTGATATCTACCAGCATCGGCCTTGATGTCGTAGGTCTCCTTCATTCTGTAGCTGGCTCTCTGGATGTTCAAACGAACTGTCGTGGTTTGCTAACGTATTCGGCCCATAATGACACTAGCAGGGGTTTGGCCGGTTGACTCATGAACTGCGGAACGATACTCCATCAAGAACAGATGAAGGTACTGGTCCCCATCTTTCTGGTCCTCAGAGACTACCTTGAACAGGTGGCGGTTTATCGTCTTATTCATTTGCTCCACCATTCCATCTGACTGCGGATGTAGAGCTGTGGCTCTCGTCTTTCGGATTTTCAGCATCTGACACATTTTCTGGAAGAGGTTTGACTCGAAATTCCTGCCTTGATCCGAATGCAGCTCCAACGGAACGCAAAATCGACAAATCCACTCCTTTACCAAGACGTCAGCAACGGTGATGGCTTCTTGGTTCGGCAGAGCATAGACTTCGACCCACTTGCTGAAGTAGTCCATCGCCACAAGGATGTACTTATTCCCGTGATCAGATTGTGGGAGCGGGCCAGCAATGTCAATGGCGATCCTTTCAAATGGGCTGCCCACATTGTACTGGCGCATCGGGGCCTCAAGTCTTGTTCGAGGCCCATTGCTGGCAGCGCATATAGCACATTTTCTGCACCAGTCCTTGACGTCAGCTTGACAATTGGAGGGTCTTCGTTCTTCGTCACACCCAGAGGTCCTCCACTGACCCCATCATGGATTTCTCGGAGCACTTCCTGTCTTAGGCTCCTGGGAACTACTATCTGACGTATTTCTTCCCCACCATCCTCCGACTCCAACACACGCTTCAAGACTCAATTGTCCAGGGTGAGAGAGTTCCATTGGGCCCAGTAAGATTTAACGACTGGAGAACAACTGGCTATTTATTTCCTGCCATGAAGGTCTTTGATTACTCGTCTTCCAGCCGATGACTAAACCAAGATCTGGATCTTTCTTTTGGTCTATCTGGATCTTGTTGTCATTTCAGTTATCATCCACCGCCGTAGTTCTACGGAGTGTCAACTCTTTCTCCTCTGCTCGTCGGCAGTGCGAACAGTCTGGGCATGGTCTTCGCGATAGGGCATCTGCATTCTTATGGCTGGTCCCCGCTCGATGTTCGATCTCAAAGTCGAATTCCTGGAGCCTCTCAATCCAGCGTGCCACTTGAACCTCCGGGATTCTTGAACTGAAGGAGGCATTTGAGAGCTGTATGGTCAGTTCTCATTAGGAATTTTCTCCCATACACGTACTTATAGAAGTGCTCTACTCCCTTAACCACGGCCAAACAGCTCCCGCCTGGTGACACAGTAATTCCACTCCGGTTTACTGAGAGTCTTGCTGAAGTAACCGATGACCTTCTTCTGTGCTTCTTGGATCTGAGACAGGACAGCTCCAAGTCCCACGTTACTGGCGTCCGTGTCCAAAATGAATTTCCCGTCCGGAAGGGGATAGCTCAGAATTGGTGCGTTGATCAATGCTCCTTTCAGCTTCCTGAGTCTTGACATTCCTCTGTCCACTGGAACTTTGTTTGTCTTTCCGTGAGCCTGGTCAGTGGTTTAGCGATGTCAGCAAATCCCAGCACGTATCGGCGGTAGTAGGTGCACAAGCCAAGAAAACTTCGAAGCTGGTGTGTCTTTTGGAATGGGCCATTCCTTGACAGCTGTGATCTTCTGCTCATCTACTGCTACTCCTTTCCCAGAGACAACGTAGCCGAGTTATCGTACTTCTTTCTGGAAAAAATGGCATTTCTTGGGACTCAATTTCAATCCGGAGCTTCTCAGCCGCTGGAATACCTCTCCCAAGTTTTTTACATGATCTTCAAACGATCTGCCAACCACAATAATATCGTCGAGATACACCAGAAACGTCTTCCATGAGAGTCCCTTCAAAACTCCATCAATCTTTCAAATGTGGGAGAGCCCGAATGTGAAGGCCCGACGGTGAAGGCTGTCTTTTCTCGATCTTCCTGGGACATTTCTACCTGCTAGTATCCACTCTTCATATCTAGGGTCGAGAAAATCATAGAACCCGCCAACGTGTCTAGCGTGTCGTCTATCCTTGGGAGAGGGTAACTGTCCTTTTTCGTCACGTTGTTGAGTTAACGATAATTAATGCAAAACCGAGTTGAACCATCTTTCTTCTTTACCAGTACTACTGAAGAGGACCAAGGACTGTCGGATGGCTCGATGACTCCGTCTTTCTCCATATCACAGACAATGTTGTCAGCCTCTTTCTTTTTGGCGAGAGGAAGGTGATTGCCGGATTGGTCGGTTTCCAGTGTCAATTTTAGGATGAACCACTTTTGTTCTACCGTCTCTGCCTACTCCGGTATCGAAGATGTCCTGACTAGTTCCCTCAGTTTGGGCTTTTATGCTGGCCCATGTACTTGGACGAGATAGCAACCAACTTCCCCAATTCTGCTGGCATGTTACTGGCTTGGCTAACAGTACCACGTACACTCCTAATCACAGAGGAAATTGACGAGCAGTGCCTCAAAATTGTTCCTTTCTTCAAAGTCACCGGGTAATGATTGGCATTCATTACCCTTACCGGCACAAATTTATCAACCCGCAACAAGGTCTTCCCTAGTGTAATTCCTCGTCCAATTTTCTCATCATGGAGCTTGGGCTCGCACATCACCACGTTTCCATTGCTCGCACCCCCATTCAGGCGAGCCTTCAAAATGGTTTCAGCCCTCTCCGGTACGCTCACATATTCAGCCAGCAAAACACGAATCATTTCTTCACTTCTTCCGTGAAGCACAAACTCTTCTCCATTCACTCGTAGAACGCCGTCTCTGAAATTCAACTCAAACTCTCTGGAGTTCATGATGCCCATTCTTATAATTGCATCATCCTCGATATACGCTACTAGACCTCGGTGTTTCAGTTTAGTATCTAGGAGTATAGTGCGAGGCTCGTTGTTAATGAGGCCGTCTACGAAGACCCCTTTGTCATGTTTTTGAAGGAAAGCGACTGGGGCTTGTTGGATACGGGCTGACGATTGCTCCTTCTTGTCCTTCTACCAGTTGTGTTTGAAAAAACTCTAGGAATAGCGAAATGCGTCACATGTTATAGTAATATAATGTGGATATTTAAAAAACAAGTGGTTTTATTTAATTCTGTGTCCTTTGTTGTTGTCGATTTTTTTAACGTTGGACATTTGCTACGGACGTGCCCAAGTTTTCTACAATTTCGGCATCGTATCAGTCTTCTCTCTGGCATAACTTCCTTCAACACTTTTCTCAAGACAGCCTCGATATTAGCAGGCCTCTGTGAATCTTCCTCAGCCATTCGGATGTTGCTCTGGCTTTTGCAGTATTGTTTCACATCCTCGAATTCCAAAGCGCGTGTCAGTGCGTCTACGAGATCAATTGGACGTGCTAATATTAATCCTTGCCTGATTTCTTGGTCGCGAAGTCCATCCAAGAATGCATAAACCGCTAATCGCTCCATTACGTTATTCGGTGTGGCTGGGTATGCAAGGCGAACTAAGCGTGCAATATCAGCTTCGAATTCCTGTAAGGATTCGCCATCTTCATTAAATGTGTGACACTGCATATTGTGAAATGCTCTTGCAGACATCTGCTTCCCAAACTCGTTATCTCTTTACTGGGACACATTCTTGCAATGAACAGCAAAGCTTTGGAATTTGTTGCATAGGGAGATGTTTTGAGAATTTGGTTCTCAGTATGTTCTCTGGACATCATAGAATTTTCATTTTCATGGGAACCATAAGATGAATAAAAATCTTTGATATCGAGATCTACATGTTGGACATACATCCCATGTCATAATTTAGTTGAATAAACTGATTAGTTTAAACTTGTCAGCTCATTAGAAAGAAATTGGAATATGTTCATATTTTGGCTGGTGTTTTAAATATTCTAAAATAACAAAATTTATTTTGAAAATATTTTTTTTAAAGGAAATTATGGATCTATTTCGTCACAAGTTCCAAGCGATTACAGTTCCAAGCAGAGCTCATTACCAAGGCAGAATGTTGGCCCAAAAGGTTACGCAAAGCATGACCAAGTCACTTACAGCAATATTCAGGTGAGTAATTATTACACTTCCGATTGACGATATAATGTGAAATTCTTTTATTTCAGCCAATGGGACAGTCTAGAAATCCAGATGGATTAGTTTACAGCAACTTAATGCACACTTCTAGAGAGGGTCCAAATGTTTATGGCAATCTGCCATCAAAGAGTGGTACTTATCCTCATGGTGGTAAATACAACATTAATATTCAATGCATGTATTCGAAATGGACCAAGTAGTTTTGATTAACTTAAACATCAAATAAATATTCTAGATGTGCATTTCAATAACCAATCTTTATCAGTAGTATTTCTATAAAAAAGTGTATTATGAAGAAAAACCATTACTTGCTTCTTTCATTCTGAGGCCACGCAGTGCACTGTGCTGGATTTGCTATGTAGGCTTTGTGTGCTACGTACTCCATGTATGGCCACACCAAAATCTACATGTAGTATGTTTTTGCTATAGGACCAAAAATTATTGCAAGAAATGATAATACAATAAATCGCCTAGAAATTTTTTCCATGTATTGACTCTACGTTGTAGAAACATTATTATTATAGAATTATGATACGTGTAGAGAAATGAATCCACACTGCATAGAAACATATTACTGTGCATAAAATATATTCACTTAGCTTCCAGAGACTTTCCAGTGTGCATAATGTATACACATGGCATTCAACTTGTTATTTAGACTGAATGACTTTCCTATAATTGACATAATCCTACTTCACAATATTAATCATCTCATGAGATTCTTTTGAAAATATAGTTTTGATTGCCCACCATTTTAATTTTCAAAATTGTAATTATGGATATAACTTTTTTCAAGATCTTGTTCATGTTCCTTCATTCACGTTGTTCACAATTAGTAGTTTTTATTTTTTGAAGTATGTTGCTTTGTTCTCATTTTTTCCTGAAACTTCTATATTGTCATTTTATTGTCTGTACGGTACTAAGTATAGTACTGAACAATAACAATATAAAACCTCTTGAACACAAATGTTTTATACGAAATTTCATGTAGAAATTGTGAAAAATTTTATATACGACAAAATGTAACGTTAGTTTATCGTAAAGATATTTATACGGTATTTTTAGATGAATGTTCTTTGTTTTACCTTACTGATCTGAATGATTATTACAAAGATCTAACCTGCTCAAAAGCTTATTGATAATTATCATTATATAGTATGATTTTAATAGTTGTAAGAATTCTTGATTATATTATTTTTGGAGAAAAAGTGTGTACTGAATGAAATTTCAGAATTCTGAAAATTTTGGTTTCATTTGAAGTATTTCTAATTACTAGTTTATCCATGAGAGCTGAACATTAAGGTGTTGTTCAGCTTCCAATAAGAATGCATTGAAGATTTCTTTAAGTTAATTTCTCTTTCTTTCGAACATACACACTTCACTTCTTACATTTTCATTATATGTTTCCTTGAGATAACCTTTGAAAATCAATCTTGTCAGCACATTATTTTTTTTAGATGATTTACCTCCCCCACCCCCACCCTTAGATATGTCTTCAGGTTTGCCAGACTATGCTCTATGTACGGTAAATACTAACTTACCCCCTCCCCCAGAGGATTTGTTGCCTCCTCCTTCACCAGTCAGTTCAAGTTATAGTGAACTGAGAAGAGCCACTCAACCAGGACAGGACTACACTAATTATAGTATAGGATCTCAGGTAAATATAAAACCTTTTTTTTAAACGGACAATTGACCAGCTTAAAAGTAACAGTTGAAACAAGTAGGAGTTTTGGTACAATGCTAGTTTGAAACAATTTCAGTAATGTTTACTGAGACATAATCACAATAAGCAGGTAGAATTATTTAGTGAAATATTGGTTCATATATTGAACTATAAATCATGAATTTAGAAATAAAATGAAAATATGAGTAACTCATGATTTCATATTTATTTTCTTGAAAATATTTCCTAATTTGAGGCAGATTGAGTTGTTTTATTCAAGCTCTATTATTTTTCTGTATATTCAAACAAATAATGGATTCATTTGGTAGGTACCACTCTAGGTGCGAACATTGGCAGTTTTCAGTGTTCATCAGATTTATTTGATTTTTAACTTTATCATGAGCAATCTTCCAAGATGAGTAATGTTTTTTTATAATTCAGATACGTACCAAGGCCCCTAAAAATAGTAGCCAGCTTTGTTAGATGATACATATGTAGATGCTTTGACTTAGCTTCTAGCTTTTGATTAATCTCCCTTACAAAGGTGGTGAATGTATGCTTTCTGACATCTGGTAGATGGCACAATAATATTCGATTTTGAAATGGTATTCCATCAAAGATATTTTTTTTGATGATTAGTTAACATACCTTCCAATTTTATTGTGCTGTTTGCGAAAGAGTTGTGTAACCATCTAAATTCTGCTTTTGTTTGTTCACTAATCAGTATGGAGACTGCGAATCATTGTATGGATTTTGGGGAATGTCACAGGTAAATATATTTCCTAAGGTTTATTGCTTTCCTTGGTATTTTTATGATCAAAAAATGCACCACGCTATTTTTATTTTTTATTATCGTTTTCTTGTAAAATTACGTTATTGAAGGAACACGAAATATTTTCTTTCAAGTATTTTATATCTCATAATAATTCCTTCAAAAGATTTGAAATTATCTATCAATGAAACGTTGCAGTTTTCCGAGGTATGTGCTTTAATGGAAATGATATGTTCCATTGAAGCAATCCACCTCTTGTACATACGTAACTACTTCTTTTCATTGAAGAATACCGCAATGAACATGACGCCCCAAATATCATAAATAATTAGAAAGTATGTCAGGTGGAAAGAAGCTAATCTAAATTTTGGTGGAGGAGTGTATGGGAAAGTATAATTTTAGATAGTTTTGGTTGCTAATTTATGACAGATGATGTTAACCCCAGTAGTAATTTGAAATATTTCTATATTTCATAGAAACAACTTGAAAAACAAAAAATAAACTAAAAATTGAGTAGAGCAGTCTCAACTGGACTCTGTCAAGAAATATTTAAATAAAGACATTCTATCATTACTACGTGTGAAAGCTTCGTTGAGGATAGTATGAAACAATTTCAGTGATCTCTTTCTGGAATCTGAAAACTAAACTTTGATTGTGCTCAGAACTAAATCAAAAAATATGAATGAAATTAACCAATTTACTAACAAAGACTTTTTTACTAAAATTAGAACTTTATAACATCCTTGAAAGTGACTATCAGTTTTAATTCTTTTTATATAAACAAGAAGAAGAGATCTACCAGCTTGAAGTCTGCTACCTTGGAGTGAAATGATAACGCCAACATCATTAATGTAAATCGAAATGTCTACTTGCTCTGGATAATTACCTCTGAAATAGTGAAAGAATGTAGTAAAGGAATGGCTGAGTAGGAATATGAATGTTTCCTACTCGTAATTGGAAATGATCACTCTAATGTTACAAAAAAACATAACTTGATAACTGTGGTGATTTTTAAAGTATTCGTTTTTCTAGATAACTTTATACTGTAAACTGTCTAGCAGCTTGGTTTTAGGAAAGGTAGTTTTTGCAAGAAGTTCATAGCCTGTCAGCAAACATCCCTTAGATACAAGGCAGTGTATTAACCCTCTTATTTGAGCAGATATTGTTATTGAATATTAACCAGAGTAGAACATAACTGTATGCTAATGCTTCATCTCATTTAGTATCCTGTGAAAATAGTGCATCGAACAAACAAGCTAGTAATCATCTTATAAATAAGCTAGATCAATGGGTGATATGAATTAATAAACAAACTATGTAGAAAAATATCCTCAATCTCCACCATGGATTCTCTATCGGCAAGAAATGTTTGCACTTTGTGAATCTCACTTGCACTATGAAATATGTTTCTGGGGTACAAGTCAATATATATTATAGAATACAGGGAAACTTTATCTTATTACCGAAATAAATGGATTTGAATAGTGAATATATTAGAGTTTTACCCCGATACCTAACTGCTATCTTTATTTCGGCACGTGTTTCAGTCACCAAGTGACCATTTTCCGGTGGGAAAGATCTAACCTAAATCTAAGAAAACAACTTTTCCTTTTTATACCCATTAGATACCTTCTAGCGGTACCTGGGTATAAATTATCTAACTAATCTTAATGAACTACAAGTCTACAAAAGGTTTTTTTTTGTCAAACATGAACAACAACTGATTTTTTCGTTCTTCCGTATTTTAGATGTGATAGATGCTATATCTCATTTTAATAGATCTTTTAGTGTGTCCATAATATTTTGTATCCCTGTCCTTACATTTAATTGCGTAAATTACGTACTTTTCCTAGGAATACCTAACACTTTACAGTTCGAATATATTGTGCCAGAGAGGTATCAACAGTGTGAAAGAATACGGGGGTACCCTTCTCTCTAAGCGTTTCCACCAAGTGGAAAAATAAAGGCAAACATCTGTCAGACAACAACTTCTTCCCTGGCTAATTCCACGACGGACATTGAACTACATCTGACAGATTTATAATTGTCCTGTCCATGCCAAATGAATAATAATCAACCGTTAATATTTCCCCACGGATGACACTACGACCCACAACAAAATTGATCGCAGTGCCATCCTCACGGGAAATCAAGAACAAGACAAAACACTCTCAAGTAGCACAGACTTCGGAAAGAGTAAACTAATATTTCGAACGAAGTTCGAATATATTGTGCCAGAGAGGTATCAACATTTTTTCATTTGGTGGAAACGCTTAGAGAGAAGGGTACCCCGTATTCTTTCACATTGTTGATACCTCTCTGGCACAATATATTCGAACTTCGTTCGAAATATCACAGTTTACTCTTTCCGGAGTTTGTGCTACTTGGGAGTGTTCTGTCTTGTTCTTGTTTCCCGTGCGGATCAACTTTGTTGTGGGTCGTAGTGTCATCTGTGGGGAAATATAAGTTAAACGGTTGATTATTGTTCATTTGGCAGGGACAGGACAAATATAATGTCCGACCTACCCTGTCACTGATGAGAGGCAATAAACCTCGAAACATGCATGTCTGCAGGTGATCATTCCCATCCAAATGAAGGATAATCTTCTGTTTAATTACAAGACAAGCACTTGCAATTGGGTCTTCTTGGAAGAACGATGCACAAATATCTTTCAGATATAGTTCAATGTTCGTCGTGGTATTAGCCAGGGATCTAGTTGTGTTCTGACAGATGTTTGCCTTTATTTTTCCGCTTGGTGGAAACGCTTAGAGAGAAGGGTACCCCGTATTCTTTCACAATCTATCTGTCATTTGATACCACAGTATGTAATGAGCATATCCAATCATTTTAAATTACCTGTTGGTAAATAAGGCAACATTGTAATTTTAATTTAAGATAGATGATGATTAAGACACACGTACCGACTGCTAGAAGGTATCTTAGGTCTCTAAGGGGTAAATGAATATTTTCTGACAAAGATTTCTGATCCTGATATTGCTGAGGTATGAGAAAAATAAATATATAGTGAGAGCATTTGCTACACTTTATTCACATGACCCAGTAGGCATATTCGTCGGCAAGTCACCAAGAGAAAACGATCTAGGACCGTTGATTTATATCTGTTAGATTCTAAGAACAAATGGGGGAACCAGTAACATAGTTCTTGCCACTTATCATCAAATGATAGTTCACCCAATTGAATTTAAAAATCCTTCGAGCTGTTGTTGAATATTCCTAAAATAAACACAGAATTATATATTCAGCGTCATCTCTAGGTTCCAAGGAGGCCTCCGACTATAATTTCACGAGAAAAAAATTTGCGAAAACTATTTGGCGGAAGATCATTGAACTAATAATGAAAAAAGTCTTCTGCTTTGACCTATACAATAGGTATACAGAACAGAACATAGGAGAGAATAAATAAGTTCTATTCAGTTTTTCAACAACTGAAATCCAATAGTATTTTGCCCCTTGACGTAAATCATCGACGATTGCAATTAAACATTCCTATGATGTTGCCATATAACAAGTAACAACAGGATCATCTACAACTATTCCAGAATCCGCACACTTTCCAAAAACCCCATTTTTTCGCGTATGAATTAGACAACACTGTAAGCCTATCTTTGGATAATCGCTGGAAAATTATCAACTTTTCTAATATTTTTATTCTCCCTATGTTCCGTCAGCTGTGAGAACTAATGTATTTGTCTTGTTTTGGTGACAGCTTTACAGCGTTAATAATTTTTTACTCTGAAAAAGACATCGAGAACTATTACAAATAAATCACCACGCCGCTTCTAATCTAAACATGTATTTGATGATCTATGTGTTCTGCCCCTATCTAGTCTGTATATACTGCTAACTGCCTGCTATGTATTCAACGGTAAAAACTTTTCAGCTTATATGGGGATAAATATTCGAATTTATCTAATCGTCAGTAACCTTCACACCAAATAGACCCCTGAGGTCATTAGAAATGGCTACACATTCCAGAATCTGAAAGTTCATTGAAGATTTTTCAGAATTACATCTAGATGGATAATTTTTTGAAAAAGAAAAGTTGAAAATTTGCCTCACAATTACTGAGGACAGTAATTGCTTGACCCAAGAAAATTGTCCTCTTTTTTACTTCAATATATGGAATGTTTTGTATATGCTGTACTGTTTGAAACATTTTCGAACATTCTTACAAAATAAAACTAAATGGATTTTGTACGGTAATCATATTTAATATCTTAACTACATTGACTGAGTTCAATGGGAATCTTCATTAATTTGAGAATTGATTTAGTTTCTAAGATTACTGAGATTTAGTAAAATCCCTTTCAACTTTTAGTCATCCTCAACTTATGAATCCATCTATGAACCTATCAATCCCCGCCCGCCAAGTCAGATGTCTTCCAGATCGAATTATTCGTTGTATGCACCCTACGTTAGTGGAAACAGCAGCACTATGACTGGTCCCAGTGAGTCGGTGAGCAGGATAGGACAAAACAAGGAACAAGAAGTTGATAGTTTAACCAGTCTCTTGGTGCAGGGAATGAGGGGAGCAGGAAACGATCCTGACCTAGAAGATGTGTATGGAATTTGTGTCAAGTGTGGGGAAAAGGTGCGAATAATGTTATAGAATATTAATGATAATTTACCCATTTTCTTATTTAGAAAATTTGTACTTCATAATGGATTATGATCCACTCGATGAATATTTTTGGAGGAAAATTATTTATGAGCAGTAGTTGCATTTTTTTAAAACATACCATCAATGATATATTTATTATACAGTGAGATATCAAGTTTTTAGTCCAAATCATTTCGTCACATTCTGAGTGACTGCTCCAGCACAAAATAATTTTTACCAAGCTCTCTGCCAAAATTGGATGCATTAGAAGAATACAGCAGCATTATTGTTGCTGCCAGGGAATATCATAAATTGATTCCCTTAAAAAAATGATTTAACCAAATTTCCTCTTGACAAGCAACATGCAAGGCCATGGATCTCTTTGCCTAGTGAGCATCACTGAAGCCAAAACATTTCTCATTTTCCCCCTGGTAAATTCCAATTCGGCTGTTCACGTTCTTTGTACATATCTGAATATCCTGCAACAAGGTGGAATATCTGAGTGTTTGTTGAATTTGATCTAAAAATATACATCAAAAGAAACTTTAGAGCAGATTTACAAAAAACACCTACCGCTTTTTGGTATTTTATGTTTTCCATCTTTTTCTTTTATTCTGCTGTCTTTGAACAAAACACATGTCCTTTCTAAGTTTGAAAAAGTTTGACAACTATCGATAAAAAATTTCCATATTGAATTTCTCTAAGATTTCTTCTATGTGAGTTTCCTGATCCAACCATATTTTCTTATTCAAGGCAACAGTAAGCACAATTCAACTATTTTATTTTCATGTGTGACTTCATTGCATCATTTTGGCTACAAACAAAATTATTCCCATTCAGTATCGGCATTAGTCATAAATTCGTATTATGAAGCATGTAAAACTTGTCATCATATAAATGAACTTCTTTATGAAATGTCCATTCTAGAATGTAGAGACAACACACACTTATTCGATTATAGGTCAAATGCAGCAAATGCCAAGAGGATTCTGAGGGATTTGTACCAGTCTATCACATTTTTCTTTGCACAGCCTTTCACTGTCGGTGGACCTTGGATAGGGTAGGTTAGGGGTCGCAATGATAGGTGGATCCTACAAGAAAATGAAGGTGTATTATTCCAGGAAGGCATGAAAAATAGGCTGATAGAAGCCTGTGATGTCACACAGTGAAAAAAAGCCTTTACCACTCACTTTTTTTGTACATACTTGTTGGTCCGCATTTCAATGATCAAAATATCATAAGTAGAATTTTTGCATTGTGCATAGATAACTTGGTTGAAGAGATGCGTATATGTGTGGTAAAGAGGAAACATATTATCTGTTACCACTTTTGAAGGCAGGTATTCAAAAGTTCTCAGCATCCCAAAAACGCACGATTTATGGAATGAGAGGAACCAAACAATTTAAAGGGAAAATTCATTATTGATGAGAATTGCTTTTAAAAATAATATTTTGCTTTCATTACTTCGAAATCGTTTGGTTCTAGATTATTGGCGAAAATACTGGTTGTACAGCAATGGATAAACTCTACCACACTAGGTGTTTTACTTGTCATCATTGTGCCATAGATCTCCAGGGAAAACCATTTTACGCTCTTGATGGAAAACCGTTTTGTGAAGAAGACTACTTGGTAAAAAGATGAACACTTTCACTTCTAAATTCACTATTTATTTAACTTTTTTTTCTAGAACACCTTGGAGAAATGTTGTGTATGTCAAAAACCGATTTTAGACAGAATTTTGAGGGCCACTGGAAAGCCATACCATCCTAAATGTTTCTGTTGTGTTGTTTGTGGGAAAAGTTTAGATGGTATACCATTTACTGTTGATGCTACAAATCGGGTTCACTGTATAGAGGATTTCCATAGGTGAGTGAAATTTTCAGAATATACTTATTGAGTTCTTCCGAAATATCTGTAAAAGATTTATTTTCTTATTATAATTTTGGGAGGCAATCTATCGACATTTAGGAATTTAAAAAACTTCAAAGGAAAGACCATCCAATGAAAAGTATCTAAAAGGTATATACAGGGTGTTTCATAATTGAATGCTGATCATAAAGAGTGATTCTACTTCGATGATTTCAAGAAAAATTCGTCATAATATGATTGTAGGTCAGCATCCGCTTTATTTCTGAGATTCTGAGAAACGGAGTCTTTAACAAAAAAATCAGTTCCTCAATATTACTAAAACAAGGACTGGTACACATTTTTTTTCCAAGATAAATTTTATTTTTTTATTTTTATCAAAATAATGAAACGCCCCATGTTTTATTTTGTAAAATAAATATTTTTTTGTATAATTAATTGTTCTCTATCTTCCCATGAACATGGTCTTCAGACTTTTTTTCGTCCGTCGGACGGTAGGTATTTGATTTGAAAAATAAAATACCTTAGTTTTCCTGCAACTATGCGATTTTTCTTAGTCTCAATTAATGTATTTTATTATTTAAATCTGTTTTTATGGGAAGATAGAGAACAACTATAAAAATAATATTCATTTGAAAAATAAAACAGTGGCGTATCCCAAAAATAAAGCGGTTTTTGACCTATGTTCAAATAAAGAATTTTACTTGTTATCACCAAAGGTTTAGCATTCAATTATGAAACACTGTATTGCTCCCAAGAAATCTTTTAGACAATACGATTGTTTTTTTTTTTTTTTTATTTGAGTGCAGTTGAGATTATCACTTCTCATTGGAAACTTTCGGTAGATCGGTAATTTGTTGTGAATCTGAGATTCATTTGATTATTTTTTTCATTTCAGGATTTTTGCCCCAAGGTGTTGGGTTTGTAAAAAGCCTATTATGCCGGAACCAGGAGCAGAAGAAACCGTAAGAGTAGTAGCTCTTGATCATAGCTTTCATATACAGTGTTACAAGTGTGAGGTAATTAAACTGATGATCTTTTCTGGTATAAAAATTATTCAGAGTAATAGCTATCTATACAAATATACAAGGCAATTCACGATGAGCTTGATTGATCAATATCTGTCAGTTCCTGGAATCTGTAATTTTGGATTCATCTAATATATTCTTTTGAACAACTGTCCAATTTTTGAATCTCTGTTCATGCGTACGTTTTCTCTTCTTCACCGTGAAAAACAGGATTTTTTCCACTGCCAAAATGATTCCCAAAAACAAACATTAGTTTGTGAAATTCGTTTTTATGAATCAGCCAGGTGTTTCGAAGAAAACCCCTCAAAAGCAGAGCTTGGGCGAGCAATGGAGATCCGGGATTAAAAGTCCACGTACAAGTGGATTCCGAACCACTTTAGCTCAGCGACAGGCAGTGGGAATCACACCCGGGCCGCCTGGGTCGGAATGAAACGCTGTAACACCACGACCACTTCGCTTATAACAATACTTATTGAACAATTTATTTTCAACAGAGTTAATTAGTTATTAAATTATAAAACAATTTCATTTTTGATAACAGATGCATTTTATCTCAGAAACGTCAACGTCGTTTGGAAGAGAGAAGTATTATTTAGTTATTTCAAACTTACTTTTTTTACATTAGATTTTATAGATAAAATTTAATAATTTTTTAAAGAAAACTTGTTTAAACACAGTAACTTATTGGTGCATAAAAAACATGTGAAGATGTATATGAAGCATTTATTTATAACATATTTTAGACGATATAAATTCACTTTCACAGTTGTTCAAAAAATATTCCCTGTCGTTATGAAATCGCCATGAAATTATGTAATTTCTTTGTGTATAATGTTCTGTTTAAATTATAGTTGAAAAAAGAATCTAGTCGCATCTCCTTAAATTATAGGTTTTATGCTTGCAAGAAATACTATGAATATTAGTTAATGAAGTATTGTTGAAAAAAGTATGAAGAGCAATTGTGCGATCATAAACATTTTGAGAAAATACATACAGGGTGCCTCAAAAAGTATCTCGAATATAACATCTGGAACCAATAATACTGATGTTTTCTCAAATGAAATTACTCCTTTTTCTTGTCGTCATCGGAAACATCATTGAAATACAATTTGGAAATGTATAAACAACCCATTGCCTCCATCAACGCGTTTTGAAGTTATTCGTATTTCCTATTTCAACCATAACAACCATGTTGTTGAAGTATCCCTTTACATTTAAAGGGAAAATAATTCATAAGGTTTCCGCTTAAGAAAGTTACTGTATTTAGCGTATTTGACGTGCCATAAAAAGTGGGTATCTCATTTGATAAAAGTTCATATCAACTTTCCGTAAAATCATAAATAGAGATTCAGCAAAAATATTAAAGATGAATCTGGAATATCATGTAAACTCAAGATACAGAATTTCATTTCAAAATTCTAGCATTTGAAAAAGATATCAATGGATCAAACTCATCGTGAATTGCCCTGTATGTGAAATTCTTATTGCTGTGAGATGTACAATAGCGCTATTTGTATCAAATAACATTGATTACATGAGTTGATATTGAAATATAAATTCCTAGAAAGTTGTGATAATTGCTAACTACAGCTTTTTTTTATAGGATTGTGGTTTAGTTTTATCTTCAGAAGCTGAAGGAAGGGGATGTTATCCCTTGGATGGACACGTACTCTGTAAAAGTTGCAACGCCAAAAGAGTCCAAGCCCTCACAAGTCATATGACTACAGAACTCTGAAGTTATGAGCTTGGATTATCTATATTATGAATTCCTCAAAAATTAAATAATTCAGAAACAAATAATTGAAAGTTATTGAATTTGCAAAAAGATTAGTAGTATCCTAACAGTATGCTGGAGTCACAAAGCTGCTAATTTGAAAGAGGTATCATCAATTGAATTTTTCGTTTGCAGTAATTCAGCACTTTGAGTTACTGAACTTATGTGATACCGTCATGCAGTTGCAGTGGGAAATAATCAGTCGCACAAAAATGTTAGGCATACATTTTCGTATACAATTATGTTGGTTATTTTGGGATATTTATAAGTTCAGCTATTTTTTCATATAATGTTGAGAGCTGTTTGTTATGTTGACTGAATATTGGTGATCAAAAAGTATTTGATAGGAAGTTGCTCCTGTGATTTTTTACTGGATATTGATTGCGTATTATAATTATATAAAAATGCCACATTCAATATCTGAAAACTTTTCTCGAAGTCCAGTAGATTGTAAATGGTTGTATATTTTAGAATTTTGTAGACAAATAGCTTGTTCAGGCATGTCTGCTATCATGATTAACGATATGTTAATCGGACTTTACATGCATATTCATATGAACCATGGTTGAAAATTTTCTTGGGCAATCATCTTCAAAATATTTCAATCAAATTCTAAGAATTGCAAATTCATCGTTGTATTGATAGAAAATGTATGTAAAATGTGACTAGGTGTAACTTGCCAGATTTATCTCTTTAAGAAAATGACTGAATCTAACTAAGGTGATACTTTATAATCCATCGTCACAAAGATGTTGCTTGACATTTGAATGAAAAATTATATGAATGAGTCACAGTTTTCATGATGTACAGTAAAAAATATGTCTAAAATGACGTTTAAAAAATATTATGGTTAATGTAAATGCAGGGTGTTACACTTGGAATGGAAACAAGATATAAGAGAGATTTAGCTGAATGATAAATTGAACTAACCAAAGTAAAGTGTATGTAAGGACACATTTCAATTTTATACTCACTTATTTTGACAAATATCAAGTGTTAAATATAAATGAAAAATTAAACTGATTTGCGATGTCTAATGAAGTATCACGAATACTCAACTCTCATTTTATTGGATTTTGCAGATTATTGAGGTTCAAAAATGTACACAAACAAGTATTTATAATTATAAAACATGAAAAAAATTATTTGTATTTTCAAGTGAATCACCCTGTGCATAATTTTATTTTTGTTGAAATTTGAATTATATTTAAGATAACAGAACATTTCCAAATTTTATATTATACCTAATGATGAAATATTTTATACATTCCATTTATATTTTGTACGCTTGTTATAGGAAATGTATTGAGTGGACCATCCACTACTGCAATTTGGAGATCTTGAGATATATAAAATTCTCTTCATTGATTCCCAAATATGTCCCATGGTCCAGAAGTGGATGGCTCCTTGAGTTTTACACATTTTAGAGCTTAGATTTATTTAAAAATATATATGCTTCAATTCTGTTGAAAATGTTGCTTTTTTATCTGAAACAATGTTTTTTTTCTTCATATTTTGCATCTATTGGTCCAAATAATGATTCTGCTCAAAGTAATTCATTTGAATTTGTGCCAATAAAAAATATAGTTTAATCAATAGATTTTATATTTTGTTTCTTTTTCAGTCACGCCACGGCAAACAATACTAATGGCAGTCCTCTACCGCACAAGCTGCCCTTGGGTATACCTTATCTTTGTTTGCAACTTTCAATCTGTTTGGGTATTTTTCACGTGCGCTGTCCAATTTTTTTTGCAGTTTCTTCTAGCAGGTTCAATAAAATTTTAATTTTCATATTGGTGAATGGCATGTTCAAGTGCATCAAATAATAAATATGGATATCAGGAATCCGGGAGCCCGGTCAAATAAATATTTAATCTAGAAGTCCGGGCGCCCGGACCACTAGATACTCTCATAATCCATGGATGTGTATGAAGCAGTATTATTATCATTTGAACTTGATATATTGAATATTTCCTAACTCAATATTTCAAGCAGTTCGGTCATAGTGTGCAAAATATTGCGCATTCAATGTCCTATGGATTATTTAACAGGTTCTTTGTTCACTTCTACCTTCATCGTCGTATTTTTGAATGTATATCCAACTTATACAGGGTGTCCCGTTGATAATGAATAGCCTTTCAACTGCAAATTACACTAAGACCATTAAAAAAATATATTTTACCGGTATAGAAAGTACTACAAATTTCGAGTTATGTTTTCATGAATTAAAATCAGGAACCCTTCGTTATTTTCTTAGGCTCCATCGTCACAAATGAAGAAATATTCAAAGTAATTTTTCTGCATAATATTCTTGATTATTATACCATAGAGATTTTTGACTTCCCTAAAAGTTGCATATTATATTATAATAGAGATAACAAATCCTATGCAAATATGAACTGTCCATATTATCTTGAAAAAATTCATATTTAATCCATTCCACGTAACACTTTTGCAAAGTCTGCACAAGGGCGTCGCATTTTTTTTCTTGGGAGTGGTAAAGGTTTTTTGGTTTAAGTGATGAAAAAAATAGACGTCTATTTTAAATAAAATGTGCAATAACTAGGAATGAAACGGTATCGATATCCAAATAATCATTAACATTCTGCAAATGTTGATTATTAAATGCAATTTCAAAATAATGAAAATCCCATTTTATGTTTCATTCATATTATTCTTCATTACCCCCCCATGTCGCACCCCTTGAGTCTGCTGCCCAGGAAGTGTCGTGAGAGTTGTTTTTAGCCACAAAATTTTAATATATAGGAGTTAGAAAATCCTTCCATAATGATAGAGGACGGATCGCAATATTAATTGAAAGTGAATATATGGATGGATATTTTAATGGACAAGTAGTGATCTAACGCTTGAAACGATCAAAATTATTTAGAATTCCTACAGAATGAATCACCTAATTCATTAGAAGACATAACTTTTGCAACTGCGAAGAACAATATGTGGCTATAAAACGATAGTTGGCCGGCATACTACACCTACACCACTACAAAAGTATAACCAATTTCGTGGTCGCCGCGGTCTTCAGACTTGAACCCACTCGACATTCTACTGGGGCTGCTTGAAAAAGTTCTACAGTACAAAATATCAGTTGCGTGTTCGCATCCAAGGAGCCTCTAAAAAATCAGGGTGAAAAGATCCGGGCGCTAAAAAGGGATTCATAAGAAGTGGCCGGCAGACAATTAGAACACCTGCTATCAATGAATATTAATTTTTCAATTCATTACACACTAAGATTGCGCTGAAACCCACACAAATCCTGATAAATAAATTCTTAATACTAATAATAATAAATTTATTTTCCACTGAATATTACAATACAATTCTATACTATCATCTGGTTCGCTATCTGATAGAATAGGAACTTGGTTGCATGATAAAATGATGGCAATATATTAAAATGAACTAAATACAAGAGAATACAATAAAATACGTTAAAAATACAATAAAATACAGACTTACATAAGCACTTTTCAGATTATCCGTCATTTGTTAAATAAAATAGTCTATATACTACTTGAAATAGTCTCATTATGTAGCGGTATAAGAGCTAATATAAAATGATGTAGGTTATATATAACAAAAAGTGATCTCAGTCAGCATATTATCCTCAAGGAATTCCTGCAATGAGTAATAGCATCTTTGTACCAGAATAATCTAATTCCGATATGTTTTAATTTAAGGATTTCAACTTAGTATCTCATCAGGATCAAGTAAGCAATTCCGAAATATCAAGTCAGATTTCCGACAGTAATTCCGAGATGCTGAGTCAGAATTAAAAGTGACAGTGTATTTTAATTCTGAGCTACTAAGTCAAAATTTTGATTCATTATTTCGAACTAGCTAATTTTGAGATACCAAGTTGGAACTTAACATCTCGGAATTAGCTAATTATGAGTTACAATAAGCCGAAATTTTGACTTATAGTTACTTGGAATCAGCTAATTATGAGATACTTTACATAGTAACTCAAAATTAGCTTATTCCAAAAATACTATAAGTCAAAATTCCCTTAGTATCTCAGATTTAGAACACGATCTCTCACTTCCAATTCTTTGGATTTAGCTAATTCAAGTCGGAATTTCTGACTTAACATCTCGGAATTAGCTGATTCTGAATTACTAAGCCAGAATTCTGACTCAGTATGTCTCGGAATTAGCTAATTCTGAGATACTATGAGTCAGAATTCTGACTAAGTATCTCTGAAATAGCAAAAACAAACATTTTAATAGTAATAGTAGTAGTACACCTTCGTGATATCCAATGATACGTGCCGACCCAACCGCCGGAGTCTATATAGTACCACGAAAATACAATTACCTCAAATAATTCCTGCTCGAAATGCTAAACATTAACAAAATAGAAAAAGTTGTATAGGGTAGGACTATCAATGTCACAGATCAAAAATGAGGTCAAGTAATTGAGTGGCAAATCTGAGGCTTATCTGGATTACCAAAATCGTAATGCAAGGTCCTTGTGTAAAGTCTAGTTCATACCCCCGCGAACTTCGCAATTTTTCTGCGAATAAAATGGCTGCCGACATGGTTCTGCATCAACGATTGGTTAGGCATAACTGAGAGCCGTTTTATTCGCAGAAAAATTGCGAAATTCACGATGATATGCCTTAATCTTAAGTGAGACCTGTGCAAATAGCTGATAACGCGTTTTGTTCTGAATTTCATATCAATGTAATTACTACAGTTTCAATCAAATTTACACAAACAATGGCCAAACTCGCCAAACCCTCTATATCTTGTGCATTTTGGCCAAAACCAAAGAAAATTTGATGAAAACAATAGTTATCATTATGATTTACGATGTACCATCGGTTATGTCGATGCGATGTACACATAAATAGTTTCGAGACTTGACACCAGATAGAGTACCAGCTGTCGAGTTAGGTTAGGCGTATGTTTAACTTGAAACTTGAGTCCCACTGCAGGCATTGCTCAAAGAGAAATAAGAATGCCACAGACCACCTATTCTAGAATACCAATAAAAATGACCTCATTTCAATACAGTTTGATCAAACTATTTGACCGTGAGCTTGTACCCCTGAACTGAACCGAACCAGAAGTGAACAGCACCTGACTTTATGGAAGAGGTTTAATTGGAACATGATTTTTCATGTTCTGTCAAAAACTTCAAGTGCTACCCGGATTCACCCCGAGCTACTCCCAGTGGCACTTGGAAAGCGGCTTATATGATGTATGCACAGTTGACAGTATGCAGTCTAAGGCCAAGTTCATGTTCCATGTCATCGCGTAACTAAAATAAATCAATAAGTAATTGAGTGAAAAGGAGGTAAAGGGTGGTTGTATAAAAATTTGTATGTTCTTAAAAAAATGGGGATACAGTGCCCAATTTCCATTAGTAATTATTCATATGTGATAGTCAAATTTAAGGTTAGTTCAATAACTCAAATTTATTCGTGATGCACCGGCTCTTCATTCAAAAATGTAGGTTATATTTTTCAAATTTCAAATTAAGTTTTTCAAATATTTGTCTTTTCAATTGCTATTGTATTTATTGAAACTAAAAAACCGGTAGTTTATTATATACCCAGTTCTGATGATAAAATATTTTTTATGAAAATGCCTACTGCTTCTACACATCACACCACATTTATTAGCCAAAAATTATCTAATTTTTGGAAGATATTTCCACTTTCTGAAAATTTTTACCCTACGTCATTCAATTCATACCTTACGCAAATCAGAGCTTGCCATTGGATCAATTCACATATTCGTCATTATCATTCATCATTCATTTCAATTTATCGGTTTTGTTTGGCATTTTTTAGTCAGTTCAGCAGGACACTTCATAGTATAAACATTAATTGACACCGGCTGCGAGAGAGCCTCTCTTGTTTCTGGCGAACAAAAAAATATTGTGCAAGTTTTTATTTATTTTAATTTCTGCTTGATCAGGTTCTTTAAATAATTATTTTTTAATAACAGTTATCAGTTGGATTGCGTTTTGGCGCTTTGGATAATCCCAATCGAATAATCG
Organism: Chrysolina americana; assembly: GCA_958502065.1. Classification (NCBI taxonomy): domain Eukaryota; kingdom Metazoa; phylum Arthropoda; class Insecta; order Coleoptera; family Chrysomelidae; genus Chrysolina; species Chrysolina americana. The sequence continues at coordinate 37,713,753 of OY293410.1, read as the reverse complement.
TAAATATATGGCTTGTTGAGAGTTCCAAAACAAATTCGAGGATTATTTTTTCGTGAAATTTCTAAAAAAAAAAATGGCTGAAGACAAAGTTTATACTAGTGACCTCTCCTACCCAAAAGAAGAAAAAAAGTGCCTCATTTATAGGATTTTCGGTGAGTTACTAGTAATAGTTGTTTAGTATATAAGTGATACAAGCACATATAGGTATTCCACTCCAATTGACACAATTTTTTTTTCTGTGTTAAGTAACTTTTATTTGATCTAACTATGAACAAATTAGGTTTTTCCTTTGCCACCTACTAACTTATTTCTAACCAAAGGGTTCTTTGCAAGTACAAATTGGGAATTTTTGATAATATTGGGAAAAAGCATGAAATATTTACTCAAGCAATCGTATCAATTGCGATTTCTTGGTATGTTTCTCTTAAATAAATGCAATTTATCCATAGTATCCTGCTAACTGCAAAATAATATGGAATGAATTTTATACAGAAACATTTTGTCATTATTTTTAGAGGAGAAGAAGAAAGTCAAATGAATGTTACAAAATAACCACTTATAATCAACAGAAGTATATTCAACTATTCCTTTTTTAAATATTCTTCGAAAGATGATAATATTTATTATAAGTGAGGCCAAAATTATGGATCATTCTCATTACATTAAAAATATACACGGTTTCTTCTGTAGCTACCTAACAATTATAACAGTGCTTTGCAAATAAGATAGGTTTTTTCTACCCTGTGAGTTCATATGAAAATATTTCACCAACGTGAACGAAAATAACGTGTAAATGAATACGCCGCCGTGATATAGAGCATAACTTTATCGAAGCGTAGCGATGTTCGTCTTCCTGGCTATGGCTATGCCGCCTCGTCAGTTTCACTCCAAAGGGTTTTACACATTCAATCCATACAATAAAGGACCCGACATATCTTTAAAGGGAAATGGCTTTCCGTGAATTTGTCAGAATTTGAACTTTTGTTTTTCTTGATGTACTGACCAAAAGTGTACATAGTAACAAAGATAAAAATGGTCAGTTTCCAAAATACGGTGCTTTAAATATATTAGTGTGAAGTTATCAACACTTTCCTAGCCAGTTTCTTATTGTTGGTGGAATTGAGGAGTGAACGTCTGCGGTGTTGCCACATCAATTATTTTTACCGATATCTTCTTATTTTTACAGAGATGTTCATAATCAGTTTTTTAGTTTATTTGCGACAAGAGAGACGGGTCGCATAATTTTATTATCCAAGGAATTATTGATATGTGTTATACAGAAAACATCGAACTCTCTGAAATAATTCGATTTATAAAATCATTCGCTAAAACGAGTGCATTTTTTAATGAAAAAAAAAATATAGTGACTAACAAATCAGAGAAAATGAGTAACATAAAGTATTATGTCGAAACGTGAGAAATCTGAGGCCGAATATTTTGACAATGCGATTATGAATTAGGACTAATACAGAAATTATCCAGTAGAGTTGAAATTTTCTCGATTATTACGGCGCGAGTCACCTCGATATAACATAGAGGTATTTAAACACATCAATACAAATGCGTACACATAGAAACATTTCTGTACCAAACCGTAGGGGAGACGGAAATGGCAAAAATATTTATAAAAAATAATTTTCTCGATTATTACGGCGCGAGTCACCTTGAAATAACACAGGGGCTATTGAACACATCAATACCAATGCGTACACACAGAAAAATATCTGTACCAATCCATGGGGAAATGGAAATCGCAAAAATATTTATAAAAAATCATTTTCTCGATTATTACGGCACGAGTCACCTCGAAATAACGCAGAGGTATTTAAACACATCAATACAAATGCGTACACATAGACAAATTTCTGTACCAAACCGTAGGGGAGACGGAAATGGCAAAAATATTTATAAAAAATAATTTTCTCGATTATTACGGCGCGAGTCACCTCGAAATAACACAGAGGTATTTAAACACATCAATACAAATGCGTACACATAGAAAAATTTCTGTACCAAACCGTAGGGGAGACGGAAATGGCAAAAATATTTATAAAAAATAATTTTCTCGATTATTACGGCGCGAGTCATCTCGAAATAACACAGAGGTATTTAAACACATCAATACAAATGCGTACACACAGAAAAATTTCTGTACCAAACCGTAGGGGAGAAGGAAATGGCAAAAATATTTATAAAAAATAATTTTCTCGATTATTACGGCGCGAGTCACCTCGAAATAACACAGAGGTATTTAAACACATCAATACAAATGCGTACACATAGGAAAATTTCTGTACCAAACCGTAGGGGAGACGGAAAAAAATAATTTTCTCGATTATTACGGCGCGAGTCACCTCGAAATAACACAGAGTTATTTAAACACAACAATACAAATGCGTACACAGAAAAATTTCTGTACCAAACCGTAGGGGAGACGGAAATGGCAAAAATATTTATAAAAAATAATTTTCTCGATTATTACGGCGCGAGTCACCTCGAAATAACACAGAGGTATTTAAACACATCAATACAAATGCGTACACATAGAAAAATTTCTGTACCAAACCGTAGGGGAGACGGAAATGGCAAAAATATTTATAAAAAATAATTTTCTCGATTATTTCGGCGCGAGTCACCTCGAAATAACACAGAGGTATTTAAACACACCAATACAAATGCGTACACATAGAAAAATTTTTGTACCAAACCGTAGGGGAGACGGAAATGGCAAAAATATTTATAAAAAATAATTTTCTCGATTATTACGGCGCGAGTCACCTCGAAATAACACAGAGGTTTTGAATTTTTAAGTGGATCACCCTGTATATCGTAACATTTTTGGATTTCTGACACAATTCTGAATCAGAAGTGTTACTTACTTCAAGAGATTTTGGGCCTGATTCACTTATTTAGAGTCACTTTTAATGTAGGATTTTGCTTATTAAGAGCAAACAGTAACGCGTCACACGGAACAGTCGAATTTACTCCTCACTCCGCGCAGCAAAGGTTTGTAGGCATGTATTTATGGAGCCTGTTGAACAGTGGCAACAGAGCGCCTGCCGCTCTTGAATACCCATCATTTCTTTTGATTTCGGTTTCGGTATTCTAGGGAGGAAGGATAGCAGTGGCGCCGACAGGAGTTCGCAAAAACTGTAAAATCAAGTTTTTAATGGCAATATAAATTATTTTTCAATGACTCAATGCTAGTGCTGTCGAAATGTATTGCGAAAAACTAAGTAATTTTAAATTATTGTTTTACACAGGGAAAGGGTGTGTTTCGTTCTCCCTTTGAAAAGGAGCTCAAACAAAAGCTAACGCTGCTGGTAGGAATTTCTTATTTTTAACAAGTGTTATATTTTTAATTTTGTTCCCCTACCAATAAAAGCGATTATTGTTATGAAATATTAGATAATTGATAACTGGTATCTAGGGATTTTGGGGATCAGAAAAATTATGAATTCAGGATGGCGGATAAAGTGATTCATGTTTCAAGTCTGTTCAATACCGATTTAAAAATATAATCGATATAACTTTCACACCAATGCACAAAAGATCTGATAGGTCGAAGTGCTTGTAAGGCTGCTTCAAACAAACTTTATAATAATTACGTATTGCTTTTCACGTTGGAAATAAGTATCTAGAGATAGGTACCTAGTTGTTAAGAGCAAGTACCTACTACTAATACTAATAAATTATCAACCATACGTCAGTTCCGGGAAGTGACAATAATAACAATAACATCAAGATTTTTAATTTTTTATTTTATTATTTTAATTAGCTTGATATTATTGTGCCTTGCTATACTCTAGGTTATCCTGATGTAGTACCCTCTTCATGAAATCAAATACAAAGACTTAATATCTGGGTATTGTTTATTAATCTAACGAAAATATTTGCCACATTGATTTGATTTTAAGCTTTATGTGGCCTGTTTTTTGGTTATTTCCGTTTTATTCGCATAATTTCATTAAGTTTTTCCAATGCAAAATGCAGAATTGTAAATTTTCTTGTTTTTATTTAACTTTCCTCTTTTCATGTAATCTTCAAGTAATAAGAACATCTATCAAAGAAGATCGAGTTATTTCATTGAAATGTATTGCTTCCAGATCAATTCTAAATTAAGTTAACCAGGGCGAAGATATACCGGGTGTCCACGGAAGGTGGCTCGCCCCTATTTTTGGTTGCAAAGATAATGAAATGAAATTTGGTGGCTCTGTTTTTTATGATAAGTGACCCAACTTCATATCAATTCTGGTTTTACCGAAAATGACATAAACTTTCGATTTGTAAATGGGACACCTGTTATATTTTCAGTTTTTTTATTTCCAAATGACATTTTGAATACAGCCATGTATCATTTGTGACTTTTTGTAACCAATTTTTAATTTTTTTTTTAAATTAATTTTTCCATCTAGGGAGCCATGGATACGTTCAAATCACTAATTCCAGTCCTAAAATGTTTATAAAAATACAACTTTACTGTTTTCTGTCAAAATGATTCAGAAATTTTAAGTTTAATTTTAAAATTTGTATCACTATTTTTTTTCAAATGGCAATATGGTGGCTCGTCGGGTTAGAGAAAAAGAGCATTTCATTACGATTCATTTGATACCGCACACTATTAGGTTTTAAAGAAACTTTCGATAAAAAACGGAAAATATAACGTTAGAACGTTCGTTAAATGAAGAATCTTATTGAGATTAAAATATGATTTAAAATCATCGAGTAGCCTGTGACCAACACAACTGAAACAAAAACATTAATTTTACATAGCGGTATAGTGAAGTTGTCGTCTACCAAAGATTTTAGGGCTGGAAATAAAAATTTGTATGTATCCATAGCCCTCTAGACTGAAAAATGAATAAAAAAAATGGTCACAGAAAGTGACAAATGATACATAGTTGTATTCTAAATGTCCTATGGAGACAAAAAAACTTAAAATATACCAGATGCCCCATTTAAAATTCAAAAGTTTATATCACTTCCTGTATAATCGGAATTTACATGAAGTTCAGTCGCTTGTCAAAAAAAGCAGTTTTATGTCTCAAACAGGTTTTCCAAATTTCATTCCATTATCTCCAAAAACAAAAAAAGTTATAGGGGCGAGCCACCTTCCGTGGACAACCGGTATAAAAAGAGGATTTTGATGTATTTTTGTACTAACGTCCATATATTGCTGCGAAAAAAAACATTACATGAACATGAAGACTATTTTTTTAATTTTTCCGATTCTATATCATAGTTTTGTATAATCCTCAATTGTTTCCTAGAATTTTCTCTGATTAACAATCCCCTCGTCACTCTAGGATCAACTAGCTCCGGGAGAAGACAATTGAAATAAAATATCTTCAATTTGGGCACCATTTCATTCCTCCAGAAATGTTCATCTCTGAATATCTGAAAAAAATTACATGGTCAAGTGATAATCACCGATACACTTGTTGTATTACCTACGATAATTCAACAAATGATGAAAATGAAACTCACATCTCTTCAACTTTCTCGTTACTTATTTGATGCGGGATCACATTTTGGATTTCTTTCAAAATATTCTTTTGCAGGTACCTATAAAATAAAGAAAATTAGATACTCTTGAGATGCCAGTACAATACTATAAATAAATAATAGTTTAAAAAATCAAAAAAAGACGCTTTATATAGAATACCAAACTAAATTAAATGCAAGGAGTCGGTTACAAACATACATACATACATACATACAAGAAAAGCAAGCAAGAAAATAAACATTTTTCATGTTTGGTTGTTTTTTCTCTTCCACTTATTCGACCCATTCCTTTTTCCACAAGTCTCACTTATAATAATGTCAAAACAAGAAAAAATGCGAATATTCAACACGTCAATTACCAAGGGATGCCAAGAAATAATTATGTCCACATGCGCCTATGTCTATTCATTTAAACGGTGCCTTTGAGGTGCCGCCAACGTTAATGTGGAACAATGTCACACAATATCTTTTACTTGAACTAAAGCACATACGACGGACCGAGGGAATTACCTTAATAGGCTACAAGAAAAGGATGGCGATAACCAATTTTGTCTTGTATCAACGATGTTCAAGGTACGGGGAATCTTCAACGATGCCGGTTGCGTCAAACCTCAATTCAATGCTAATATTATATGTAGAGGGCAGCGCTAATCAGGCACAAATTTCGGGATCGAAGAATCGGTTTTTTGCAAAAACCATTGATTTCATGAAAGAGATATTTTTTGTATGGGTTAGGTGGTCCCATAAAAATTCGGGAATCTCTTAATTTTTTTAATTCATCATGTTACTTCAAATTTTTTTCTTAAAAATTATCTTAACAAAAAATCACTGAAGTTCCCGAATTTACACATAAACATTGAGTCATTTGCTGAAGAAAAAAAAATTTTTAAAGAAAAACTGTAGGCTTAAAACCGATTCCCGTTTTAACAAGGTAGTGTTTGCTCTTAAGGTTTTTGTGTATCATTGTCTATTGAGTAATGAGTTTTTTCCTTTTTTGAACTTCCTGAGGATTATTTTATTCATACATTGCCAGAAGTGTGTATGGAAAAAAGTATTTGCATAGTTCAACACAGTGTATTTCAGTCGGATAGATTATTTCAGTGTTTTGGAATCAAGTACCGACATACCATACCAATCGAAAAAAAAAATTGAAAAAGGCGTTTCCGCGCGAAATTCTTACTTGATATACATAGTGTTTTTATCATGTTTTAAGCCATAGGAAATGGGGTATTGGACGCCTGTGGTGTCACTCAATGAGAACAAAAGAAGTTTTCCCCTTCACCACACTAGTAATTTCATTCCTAGATGCGCATTTCGTTAACCAAGTTAACTTCATCAGTAGGATTACCAAACTGAAGATTTATCGACAATAACCTCACCTCACTCTAATCAAACTACTCCTAATAGTGCTAACCAACCAAACCTCGAACACGAACGATCACCACCGGTCAAGCGGTATTGTCGATAAGATATCGTCATGCCGCAGGTCATATATAAAAAAGTGACACGAAAAAATAAGCACCTTGTGAATAAACATAACTGAGTTGGACCTCTGGTAGAGCATTCGGTACTAAGCCCTAATCGTCAAAAATCAAGCATAATCAAGTAGGCTGGTGTCTTCTGTTTGATCCCACAGTTTTACAGGTATAAAAGTGCAAACACTAGGGTTGTTAGATATCTTAGATGAAACTGGGAACTTGACGTTGTTATCTACCAAAGAACAATCTTCAAAACAAGCGGGTTTTAATCTTGAGATTTTGAGTTATTTTAAGGACTATGATGCAGGTATAATTCAATAGTTATTTAGATAATAAGGATCATAATAACAATGGTAGTAGCCGTGACAACACGGCGTGCACCATAATGATCGTTTATGATCCGAATTATATACAAGACTTCATCTGCTGGAATCAATAACTATAGGTAGAACTATGCATAATTTTCAAATTAAAAATTTTGTATTTTTGAAACTTATTGATTATTAAAACTGGTGAGCAAGCTGTGCTTTACCATTTCGTTAATTATGCATCAGCAAATTTAAGATGCCTTAAAACCCTGGTTTGTCGACTTACACCTGTGAAACTGTATAATGTAACGTGAGACAGTCGCCAGCTTCATTACGAGAAAACAAATGAAATCGCTTTCTGTTTTCCAAATATATCGCGATACTTGCATGAACCGCCACTGTCGGTTTTCTTGTTAGGGAAAATTTAAACATAAGTTTCAGGTATTGACCATGAGCCTAAAATGAATAAAACAACATAATCATTCAAATTTACGGAATCGCTATCAGCAAGCAATTTTATTCGTTACATGGATATACGACTTATTTTTTTTGCTGCAATGAAATTCTTGGGAATAAAGAATAATTAGACATTTCACATGAAAGTATTGAAATTCAGCTGCATGGAAATCCATTAGAATCCGTCAATCTGATAACTGTCCAAGCATGCGCAAGTATTTGCGCTATTATTATTATTATCATTATTAATTGCGTCAGAGATTTCCACAATCAAATTTTTTTCGACTTGAGTTTAGTTGCTTATCAGAAACAATATATGTGATGAATTGCGTGTTAAATTGTTCATTCACTATTTTGAAAACTATTCAATGTCATGTAGGTATTAATGAAAATTTTCAATTTTTCTGATTTTTTTTGATAGAAAATTTCTTAATATTTTCTTAGATCATCTAGTAAAATATTGAAAACCTAAACAAGCTTGATGATATGGAAAGTTGCTAGATTTTAGTAGTCACTGACTCTCACGACTTATACTTATGGAAGATTTAAAGAAATAGAGTATAACAACGCAACTAGTTATTTGAATCAATTTAAAAAATTGTTTTCCAAAAAGTATTGTCAACTAGAGCATGGCGAGTTTAGAAATAAAGTGTATGTTTCAAATTGGTTCCAAAGTATGTTTGCACCAATTTGATTCTGCACCTTTTTCAGTTGTAATTCAGAAAGTATAATTTATAATTCAGGATAATAAATTGTAATTCAGAAAATATTGAATGAAAATCAGATAGGTGAAATGAACACATTTAATAAAATGCAAACGACTTACTTCGTTTTTCGTATATGATTCAATCATTTTTGTCGGTTTTTAACTTTACTAATGGTAATTTTTGCATTCAATTGTACACTTTGTAATTTTACATAAATTTCGATTTGAAACTCTTCACGTTTAGTAATAAAAATGAAAATAATGGTAAACGATGCTTCAGTTATTTTTACTATCCTATTTTTATGATAATATTCCTTACTTGGTTCTAGAACATCCAAGAAACTATGGACTATGGAAAAATTGAGACTAGTGGAATGCTTTCGTTGACTTTTTTGAAGTCTTCTTGTAACTGTTCAACGACTTTTCCAGATTAATTTACGATGTTTCTCTTGATAACCACTTCCGTAATAATGCATATATTTCAATGAATATTTTTGAAACCTAATATTTCAGCAAAATATACAAGTTACCGCCATAGAAGGAAGAAATATTATGACTTTGATAAACACCACAATTAAAAAAATCTATCCAGGACAAGTGCGTCTCTGCCGTGTAAATTATAGATTGGAATGGAGAAATTAGAAGCAAAAAACGGTATATTTCGTTAAAAAACATCTTTTATGAACTGTTGCGAACACTTCTTATGTGATGATATGGCAATATTTGTTTTTAATTTGTTCTAAGCATCTGAAGGTCAAAGCCAATATCACAATTACATAACAAAGTATGCTGAATCATAATAGAGGGGGAACTCTGTATTGAGGACAAATCTAACACTCACAAGATGTGGTGGGTTTCAGAAATGACGCTTTCTTTAAAACCAATTTGCACAAGAGACGGTCCTAGAGGAGGATGAGATGGTATTGATTGTTTCATCTAAACCACTTTATTTAAGCCAATGCAATCAGTCTGAACTGGAAACATTTCTATTAGTCATGTTTCGGTCTCGTTTACAATGAAATTGATGAACTTTGACTTTACTGAATAGCGTTAACGAATATTTTGTTTCATAATTTATTTGTTGTTGTACTTAACCAAAGCAAATGAACCGTTTAAGCATTGAATAACATCAATATTTTAACATTTCCAGAGTATCACATTTATTTACGATTATATAGATGTTGGAAGAAGTGCATGTTGAATTAATGAAGATATGTAAAATTTTTTGTCTTATTTTTCCATTCAGAAGATGGAAGCAGCTTACTTTAGTTATTTAAAGTATGTTGAAATACAAAGTAAAAACCTAACTTGAAGTTTCGTGGTGTCACAGAACGGAATAGATCTTATTTGTCAATATTTCGAGGAAATCGACATTAGTAAAGATAAGACATGACATTTGTAATTCAAATTTATATCGAAATATCAGTATTCTTATTTTCGCTGGAATACCTTTCAATACATGTCTTCATTAACCTTTCTGAATTCTATTCAAAAATAAAAATTTGTGACACCTTGATTATCAACTCGCACAGTTAATTGAAAGACCACAGGAAATATGTCCCTTTTTCATAGATATTTTTAGGGCCAATATTAATATTTCTGCTTCTAAGTGGATTCATCAAGAATGACTTGACGAGTTCAATCTTCATATTCCTAATTTTTTCTTTCGCTTGCTTTCACCAAACAGCAAAGCTTTGCAACTCTTTGCCTTTTTGATGGCATAGAAGCTGTCAGAGTGACAGAGAAGTTCGCCTCTAGACTCTAGTTGAGACGGAACTGGGTCATACGGGATTTTAAAATTGTCGGTCCAGATATATGATTTCGAGCTCACCCTATAGAATAATACTGATTCCCATAAAACACGAACATCAGTTATTGAAGTACTTACCACATTCTGAAATGACAAACAACTTATCGATAGACATTGTATTATTATTATTCTGTCACAAAATTGAAGGTTACCGAAGTACAGTTGAAATAATATATGCCATACAATTATTAGTTTCAATGACCACGTAATTATTTTTCCAATATTATTGTTTATTTACTCTCATTTACATAATATGTTTGGTGATAAACTGTATCACTTGTTCAGGTACTCTAGGAAAAGTAAGAACCCATCATAGCGATAGATTAAAGAGTAGTACAGAGAGAGATTTCAAAATACTAAATGGCAACTGCCAAAGATGTAATTAGGAGCCATAATGTTCCAGTGACTATAAGTCAGTCGAAAACGATTCTTTTAGAACTTTGTATTCATTTTATGGCATACGTCCGACTTGAAACAATCAGTAAACTATGTAATAAATAGTAATGTTCCAGTGACAGTAAAACATTCGAAAACAATTCTTTCTGAAATTACCATAACTTTGTATAGAATTTATGACATATGCCCGATAGGAATACATTTATTTCTCTGGCTAATACCTCGACAGACACTGTATTATATCTGTCAGACATATTTATGTGCAAAGATCTTGACTTTAAAGGATTAACTTCGCGAGAATATGCAGAATACTTCTTCTGATTGTTGTTTAAAAAATGTTTAAAATTGTTATTTCCGTCAACCAGCTGCACACCCTCAAGAGTATAACCCTCAAAAGTCTTCGAAAGACTTGTCCGAGCTAGGGAAGACGCAGCCCTTAACTTTTAACGTGTGATGCAATGCACGAGACCGATGACCATGCTGGGAATCGAACCTATGACCCTTTGGTTAAGAGACAAGCGCTCTACCATCATGACCATCACGGCCCATTCATATATTTCTATTGAGATGGGAATTTTCTACATTTGTCTTTGTTATGTAGCGAAGGGCAGCTGATGTTTTATAATATCCTTTTTTTTAAATTTCAACGCCTGTATCTCAGAAACGAAGCAACTCCGGGCATATGTTCATAGGAACTTTTCATCTTAAAAATACCTAACAAATCTCCCCCTGCAGTTAGAAACCGTAGTTAGGAAACACTAAGGACGACTTTTGTTGACCTCGGATTTTTTACCACCCCTTGAAGCAGTAGAGGACGCTACCATTTATTTAAACATTATCTAAACTTTATTCTACTCCAAATCACAGTGTTTGTTATAGTGTCCTTATGGAACATGATTCAAGTATATATCATATGTAACTGGTATTGCTGAAATAGGAATGAACCCAGAAATTTCGTCGAAACCAAATATAAAGTTCTGCTGTTTGAGTAAAAGGAGCGTTTGAAACAGTAATTTTTTTCTGGAACATTGTAAACGTACCTGGTAGATGTAATTTCATGTATATTGAAGTATTAGCTAGGAGAGCAGTTGTGTTTATTAGATGTTTGCCTTATATCATACCTGATTCTCGGACTTTACGGAAGCTCATTCTAATAATGAAAACATCGATTGCGTAATCCAGTTTTTGTTTCCTGTAGAAAACAAAAGCTCCCCTACGACCGTTGAATTATATCTGTTAGATTCTTGGCAAAGTTTTCTACAAGAACAATTTTGCAACGCTCTAGTTTCGATTCAGACAGGGGATCACCTATATCCCAGTTTCATGGTCGTTGCCAATCATCAGCGCAGATCAGCTCACAAATTCCTATAATAAATATTCTAGGATCTGTTAGAGACTTGCCGACGAATATACCTGTTGTAATTCGATATACTTATGATAAAATAATTTTAATTAAAAGCGCGTCAACGAAGCTGCAATGAAATCCGAATCTTATGACGTATTCAGGTTCGTTCAAAGTGAAAAACTGGCAATTAATCCAGGGGAGGTGGTGTTCTTGTAAGGAAAATGTTGAGTTAGATGCATAGATATAGTACATAAAACTATAGAACAAAAATTATTTGTAACGTGTATGTTTAGGGAAGAGGCAATGATAGTAGGGGGGTTTACTCCTACCTAATTCATCAGAAGAGCTATATGTATGTACATTGCACATTGTGAAACAATTGAAGATAAGACTCTGAAGTATCCTTGCATGATAAATATGGATATTCCCGACCTAATTACTTTTTTTGTAAAGACTCCAGTGTTGATTATCTGGCTGGGCGGAGGATATCCGATTGATCAGCAGCAGATATTTCTGTTTATCTAAATATAAATTGTATGTATTCCCAGAGTTTGAAATAAATGAATGGCATAACATAATAAGTGTAATTATTATAACAAGGCTGCCATTCTCTGCCGGAAAATTACGCAATGTTATTCTTTTTAATTTCCATCACAATGCATCAACTTCGAATTTGAATTTCGCGATTATGACGGTGATTTTTATGTTTTAATTTCATATGCGGTTTGATCAGTTCTAATAATTCAATTATTGGTGAGATTAAACTTCCATGACTATTCATTTTCACATAGATTCAAATAATCAAGCCTTTTATATTTTATTGCGTTGTTTTCCATAGTGCCGACAATTGAAATTATATAATTTGAATATTCCATTAATTTTATCAGTTGTATAAAAGGGAGAGTTCACTTTAAAACCTCAATTCAATTTCCATACTTTTTCTTCTTGATGCAAACAGTTTGTCATCCTTGCAGAAGTTGCAGAATAGAGGAATGAGAATACTTATTATGTCTACGCTGTAGGTTCTTAATTGGTTATTTGTTGATGACAGAATATTTTACAATTCCATAATTTTTATTTTCAAAATATTATCTGGAAAACTTCCTTCCCACTTCAACCAGTTCATTGTCTACCATAATGAAATTCACGATTATCCTACAAGAGGAACTTATTTCAAAAGATCAATGAATTCACTATTCCACAAAGGAGAAAGGGTTGATTTTATACAACAAACTTCCTAGAGATATCATTAGTAGTTGAAATCGAAATATAGTTAAATCTTAAAAAAAGTATAGTTTCATTTTACATTTACTCACATCATTTCATTTGCTTATGTAAAAAATGTAAAATAAGCCATTACTATCATAGATATCATTATCAATATCTTTACATATTCTTGCCCAATTAATATTTTAATTGCAATGTTATGTTATGTAACATTTATATTATCTGTATAATAGTATTCCTATATTAATAAATATTCTTCTTATTTTTTCCTTAATTTTCTCCTCCCTGAGTTGTATTTAGAAATATTTCTGAAACACTTTTCAGAAAATCGGAGACTCTTTCACACATACATGTCTCAAAATTGTTGAATTCTGGTATTGTACAGTCATGAACGAATCCTAAAATATGCTATAAGTATTTTGCTTTTGTATATGCTGATTCTACAGGGTGTTTCCTTACTACGGTACCTAACTGCAGGGGATGATTCGTTAGGTCATTTTAAGAAGAAAAGTTCCTATGAACATAAGTCGGTGGCGTATTTTTTTTACAATATTGTTGGCTGTGGTGCCCATTGAGACGTCACTTCCTCTTTAGGAAACACCCTGTATATATTTACCAATGCTTCACAGGCTGAAGATCAAAATATGTTTCCAACTTTGACACTTTATTTCAGTCACTAGTGAGAAATTCTATAATGATAACTTTCGTCCTGAAATAAAAATTGGCTACTAATATTCATCTCCGTCTAGTTACTTGCCGAGTAGTTCTCATTAGTCGCTTTCTATCTATGCAAATATAATAAAATGATAACGCGTAAATTCATATTCGGTAACTGTGCTTTTTAAGTCATCGTCCTTAGGGTCTTAAGATTATTGAATCAACAGTCCCATACGACTGCCTAATCACTCCAGCCCAACGCCTGGCAAAGTTTTCCTACAAGAATGTTACTTTGCAATACTTTCTGTAAAAACTCTCAAATGATAATCGAAAGGTTTGTCTATCAACATATTAGTTTCACGGTTTACGTGATCATCAGTGCAGACCCAGCCACTACATGCAAACGATTTCCACTTGGTTTTGGCCAGTTGCCCTACTACTCCAGAACCTACTAAGATAGGAACCACAGAAAGCACTTCACTTCATTTCATCATGAAAAATATTGAAAAAAATATTGAAATAGTTTTAATGTGGAATTGTGTGTACTTGACGAAAGGCGCAATAAATTCACAAAATGAAAATTGATTAAAAATAATCGAGCCATTCCCTTATTTCATATACAACAGAGTGTCGGCAAACGTAAGGGTTACTTTTAGACCTTATTGCTGCAACGAATTGAAATATTTAACTGTAAATAATGTAAAGGATTCTGGAAGTACAATTTTGATCGATGAAATACCATCATAAAAAAAAGGAATATCACATTCTTTTAAAATTTCTGGAACTTTTTTAAAGAAATATACAGGGCTATTCAATTTCTAGTCTACGCATTAGGATCTCGGTAACGGTAAGACCTAGAGGGGTTTTAAAATGGGGGCAATGACGTAGTTTTGAGTTTTCGGAACTGTCTACGCGTGAATGGAACTGTATTTACATGATTTACATGAAATATTTTAAATATTCACGTATTGTAATGTAGCAATAAAAATATAATACTTTTCACACCGCGTTCGTGAAATATCGTGTCTCGTGAACAATAATTTTCAAACGTATTAATATTTTAATACTGAATTATGTAAGTATTGGTGAATTTCTCTGGAATTCCGCAGAAAAATTAGCGATCTGTGTCTCTGCGTTATAGATATTTTCGTGGACTATGCTCTTCTGAAATATCAATCGTTTCCCGTTAGCCGTGCCATCAAAACTGATTCGTCGAGCTCAGTCTTCACGATTAAATGAAAGCTACACCAACATTTATGTCATACTTCAAAATAACACTACTACATAATTTCGAACACATTTATTACAAACCATTGATGTGCTTTCAATATCAAAATTTTTATTCCCAGAGAATTAAGTATTCCTCATTTATAGAACATTCCCTGATGAATACTTTTTTTTTGTTGAGGTGGAGGAAATCTTTTATAAGAAATATTGAGTCTCCAAGCTCAATAAAACCTCCACCTCTGTGTAGGTCCGGTCAGGCTATTGCCTCCGGTGGTACTTAGCCCTATTGGCCCATTGTATTTTACCTATGATGTTATGTCACAGTACCCAATCCAATACTTTTGTGCCTTATACTAGTTTGTACAAGTTTCGTATTGGGTGTATAGTTCTGGATCGCCAGATGGCTGCCCGAAAATTGCCTGTCTTTTGCGGTCTAGAGCTTCGCAATTGCACAGTATTTGTTTCACGGTTTCTGGATCCTTACCGCATAGTCTGCAGGTCAGCCTTCCATCGTATTGCCCGATCTTTTGGAGGTGCTCCTTCACTGGTACATGTCCAGTCAGGAGTCCCGTTACGGTTCTTTTTTTCCCGTGTTTATTTCCTGGGACATTATCGATATTTTTGAGCATGTCCCTAATCCAGTCTTTTACAGACGCTCTTACTGTATACACTTCGGTACCCCTGGCATATGCCCTTGATTTGGGATCATTTCCGATCCTCTTCGTGCGAGTTCGTCTGCTTTCTCATTGCCTGCTATTCCCTAATGACCTGGAACCCATATCAGTTTGACTTGATCCGGTCTGAGTTTTCAGTTTTTCTTAGCAGTCCCATACTTCCTTGCTACACAAGGCCTTCAGTGCCGCTTGACTGTGTGATAGGATGTTGATATATGTGCGTTTTCAATGTTTCTCCTAAGTTTTTTCTTCGCGCATTGAAGGATGGCGTACACTTCTGCTTGAAAGACAGTGGTATGGGTGCCCATTGAGTAGCTGATGCCAATACTCGGATTCCTGTAGAATACTCCTGAGCCCGCTCCATTCTTAGTCTTGGATCTATTTGTGTACCTAATTTTTCCCTGTAGAATGTCTTTGAGCTGTGAGCCGTTCCATTCAGTTCTGTTTGGCATCAGCACTCTTAATTGGTTGTTGAAGGAGTACCGTTTCGGAATGTGGTCCGTTCTCGTTCCTAGCGCGTCCCTGATTACAGTTCTAACGATTCTTATGTGTCCCGATCCAACGTTTAGGTTGGGTGTGATTTGCAGTCTGGAGGCATCAGCCTTGCCTCGCCTTGATCCACAAAGTGGAGAGGTGGCAGTCCCAGGAGTGTTTCCATCGCTGCAGTTGGTGTTGATTTGATGGCCCCTGTGATTCCAATACAAGCAAGAAGTCTTTGTACCTTGCTTAGTCTCGTTGCGGCTCCTCTTTGTTGTGCTACCACACCAAAGAAGCATATGTAATGGAAGGCTTGACCACTGTGCTATACAACCAGTGCAGCCATATGTGGTTTTAGTCCCCATTTTTCAGAAAGTGCGTCTGGCTATCACTAGTGAAGTCACCACTTTTTTGGTTATTTTTTCGATATGCTGGTTCCAGCTTGGAGTATTACTCCAAAGATACTTGACTTCTCCCTTTATCTGTATGTCCTCCCCTCGAAGTCGTATGGGTCCTAGGCCCTCTGTTTTTTGTCTTTGGGTAAATGGTTGCTTTGTTAGGGTTGACGTTGAGCCCCTTCAAGTCCGTCCATCTCGTGACAAGGTTAAGAGCCTCCTGCATACGATTTCTAACCGTTATGATGAATTTTTCCTGTGCTAAGACCACGATATCGTCAGCATAGCCAAGGGCTCGATGTCCTGCTTCGTTCAGTGTTTCCAGCAGCGAGTCCGCGATCAGATTTCATAGAAGCGGGGATAGAACTTCACAAGGGCATCCTCTGGTCGCCCTGGCTACTACGGTCTCCTCTTATACAGTGATGTGTATCCAAAAAAATAAAAAAAAATAAAAAAAAATAAAAAAAAAATCATTTAAATTCAAACAGTAGGAAAAATGTATAACATATTACAACATTTAAATATCTAAAATTGCTAAAACTATCACTAAGCCACAGAGGGGGTAGGAGGGAGTTATATTGCATTTAGCGGCGAGGGGTTTACTCCTGCCCTGCTGAGCTGTCAGTGGGCGGGCAAAACCAGCTCACACCTGCCCTAGGGCAGGCCCTACGGTGTTATGTAGGCGGTTAAATGCTGTAGGTGCTAAGTCTCGAAGTTGTTAGACTTCCCCGCCTCCTCCAAGTTATGCGGGGGGTATTATTAGCTTATATGTAAAATATCAGGATATTAGATTAATGTATTATTGAGTTTTCAGTGGGCCCCCGGAAAAACGTCGAAAACGTTTATCACTCGTCTTCTGGATTCTCGTGGAAAATGTACAGTGCCGGTGGATGAGTTCTCCAGGCCTTCGTGGCCTATTATGGTGAGCTCGGACCGCTGTTAACTCCCTGGTCAGCGGGCTTTCAAAGATATGGTTTCTGTAGAATTTATCAGACTGTCGTTTGATAAATTCCTCGATGGATGGAATATCGGCCAGCTCCCTCAACGCGTCTAGCCGAATATATGTGATGTGTATCAGTCGGTTTCTCAGCATTGAGTCTATCTAGGCCACACATGGGTCCTCGATTTCTCTGTGTCTGAGAGCTCTAGTGATTTAGTTTATAGAGGTATTGTCGAAAGCTCATTCTGTCTAAAAAGGCCGCTAGCAGTACCTCTTTATTTTCCTGTGTGTTTTCCACCTTCGTTACTAGTTGGTGGAGTGCTGTCTCCGTTGAACAGCCAGTCCTGTAGGCATATTGTTCGCGGTACAGTGGTCTTTCCACCAGCACACCGTCCCTAATATGTCTATCCACTAGCTTCTCCAAAGTCTTGGGTACAAGTGACATAAGACTTTGCTGAATCCTGTCCAGCTCTTCTAGGTTTCGGTATAAAAATTGTTTTTTTTTTTCAATCTGAAACAAAGAAAAAATATAAGAATAGGTGATACTTCCATTATTAAACCTAAGTAGGTAACTATACCTCAAAAGTAAACTTACTCTTTCAAAACACTGACCCTAGCAAACAAACACAATAGAAATGAAAAAAAGCAAACCTAAATTACCTACATTTATTACGTGCACTGCAGTTACATATATTTCAAAATGATGTTCACAACAATAGACTCCGGATGGATCATGATGACTTTTAGGTTCGAAAGGAACAATAAAAAACAATTTTTTGAGTGTATTAGTAGTTGTATTGAAACACTTTGGCATAATAAACGATTCTCTAGTTTCTGGCTCTGACATTTTTATCAATTTTTGACTCCGAATTAAGATACACACAGTGACTATTGTAAAGTGACGTCACAGCGGCCGATGAGTCCGCGTCTTGGCACGCCTAGCTAAACAGTTAATATCTCGAAAACTATAAGACGTATACAAAAAAAAATATTATACAGTATTTTTTTATTTTTAATATTCTTCATGGTGGTAAAATGTCATTACAGGTTATCGTTATCTTCTGCAAAGGAATTGACTCATTATTTTACATTTATGTAGCATTTCGAATAAATTACTTTAGTTGGCAGTATTTAGCTCTTATCCACTCATACTCCGGCGTTGTGTCAGCTTTTTCATATGATAACAAAAAGTAGATTCATATTCTCTCAACACTTGACCTTGACTGGAAGTTCTCAAAATATTTAAATAACAAATTGCCATCCGGTAAATCAAGTTTTGTCGTTCAAGGAATTTTTTTTGCACGGGATAGGCTTTTTAATTTTTTTTTTCAAGGGTTCATTCGTCAGTTTCGGTCTTGATGAAAGGCATGTTTACATAACATAGGCATGAAATATGCTGACTTCCACTGTATCAAATTGCCATACATTGAATATTCCAAACGGTGTATTCTAATATTTTGAAAATTTCAGATCAAAGTATTTAATCATTTTATGTTACACAACTGCTCTACATTATATTCAATATCTCCACTCTATAGTGGTAACGCTGGAAAATTGTTGACCTTCAGAATTATTGGTATGTTTTATTTAACAAGGTAGTGTTCGTTCAGCATTTTTACAAAGCATTTTTTTAACGGACGTTGAATTTTTCGATTTAATCTGTCTCAACCGTTATCACCTCTGGATAACTTATCAGAAACCAAATTATAAACAGAACTGCCGACAGAATTCACGAATTATTCCTTAACAGTGAGTAGGTCACTGTACAATTTTTGTATGTACTTCATGACACTTTTCGTCAAGGGAACATCTGATATTTTTCACTTACACTTCCTGTAACTGAAGTTTCTCTTTTGCTTTATGAACCTGAAACACATTCTACCTTAATTTTCTTTCACGGCCTTACACAACTGTTCATCATCTATTTTAAATTCTGTGCGAGGAATGAATGAATATATGTCTAGTAGAGGATGATGATGAAAAAATATCAGATCATAGTGTTTCCTTTCACGGCGTTACGCAACTGTGGATTTTGTTTAAAAAAATGTGAAGAACAAATAAACACGTGTCAAATGGACAATAGTATAACAGCCGAGGTAGAAACGCATTTACATTGCGAAAAAGAGTAACATGGTCAGAATACAATAAATTTTACATCGGCCAAACGAAGACAAAATTTATCCAAAGATATGAAAAGCACAGAAAAGCCTTAACCCAATATCATATGAATTGAATTTTGCCACACACGCTAAACACATCATAATTTTCTGCCTTCTGAAAACATAAAACTCATAAGACAAGTTAATAAAGGATACCAAATGATATTTTCAGTGTTAGTGCATTTCTATCTATGCTGCTAGACCATTGTCCTTTTTACAGATGTTTCTTTGTTCTTCATAAAAAGTTTAGAGAAAATCCACCGTTTCGTAAGACCTTGATTAGAATTGTGTTAAAAATTTTTGGATTTGTCATTTTATGCTTGTCCATTGATCAAAGTATTATCAAAAATTGTAAGATATGTGGTGAATGGTTGAGCACCTGGTATATTAGAACAATTGTCATCCTCCGATAACTTTACATTAGATTGTAATATAAAGTTCCAATACAATATTTATTCTATAGATATAAGAAAATAATTTAGAAACAGCGTAATAAGTACGAAAATCATTTGGCCAATCAAAATCGTTTTCAGATACCTTATAAACCTATTACTTTGCTTTTTTTCTAAATTTTATTGGCAGCCAACGTTGCCATATTTAAATTATCTAAAAGATAATATGATAATAATTGTTGAATGAAGTTTTTCGTCTATAGTGTTAACAATACATCAAGCTGATCGTCTTCTGGTAACGATGCAGATAGTTTATTATCTAGTCCAAAGATACCAACAACAACGTTTTATTCATTCCATTGACTCTTGTATTACCTTTTGAATTGATTTTTATATACATTCAATGTTAGGTGACAGAGTAAATAAAATACATAGTGACTGATTATGTAGATCTTTTCAAGATAATATTATTTTTTCACCGAGTTGATAAAATGGAGTGATACCTTGGAACGATGTTATGTTTTTGATTTGCATATCTTGGTCTAGTTTTGTAGTTTACATTGTTCAAAAAAGGAATATGAATTACTATGAATGCGATTATTCTATTTTCTCGATGTGGATATTCTTTTTGTAAAATTTTGTCTTATTATTTAGTTCAGAGATATCAATAACGATGTTTTGTTCATTCACTTGATTATTTCTCATATATTGTCCTTTGAACTGATTATCATCTACAATAAATGATAGGTGACATTGTAATAGACAGTGACTAATTAGATACGTAGATCTTTTCACGATAATACTATTTTTTATCGAGTAGATAAAATGAAGTGCTACCTTGAAACGATGTGATTTTTGATATGCATATCTTGGCCTAGTTTTGTAGTTTATATATTGATCGAACTTGTACATGAATTATGAATGGAATTGATCTATAGGCCAGGGCCAATTGGTTGTATGAATTATTGAAGATTTGTACAATATCGTTGAAAGTCAAGACAATGATTCTAACCAAGAATTTATTAGCGCGTGTTTTCAACTCTTTACTACAGTAACAACAACACCGTTGGAGTTTTATTTGTTCACAAAAAAACCAATCAAAAGTATTTTTTCTCTTTGCTTTGGTTACCTTGTACCTAAAAAAACTTCCATGACAACTCTAATGAGGTTTTATAAAAAAAATGCCTGGTACCTACTGGTCGATTTTGTTTTGAGTGGTACATTCAATTCGCTGGGTTTTCCAACATTTATATTTAATTCATACCAATCACATAATTTTTTGTTTAATTGAAAATTGAGTCAAATTGAACTTTATACACAAAATACCAAGAAAAGTAACCCATAATTAATAACTTTTTTGCATGTATTATATCTTTGTTCTTGGCAGCAATGTCACTCAAAGATTAGCAAGATTAGTCTAAATGACTCTTTTCATGTACTTAGTATTGAATGAAGAACGCCACTGTGGGTCTGTTGAACGATTTGAAACTTCATGACCATGTAGCTAAACATTTACAAATACACGTGATTTTTTTTCATTAAAATCAAGCGAGTGGTGTTGAAGTTATGACACTTTTATTTTCCGCCGTTTTCAAATATTTTGGCGAGCGCGCCATGCTAATGTGACGTCATTTTACAACGCAACGTTCTCACCGTACACTCATTCATTGCTTTGCTATCGGATGTTTCCTATGTTCAATCACAATATCATTATCAATTAACTCAAATTTTTATGTGAGATATGGATGAGTGACTTCATGCACTGACTATGGCTGGAATAATACTGTTACGAGATTGATAAAAATCCCCTAGATACGCCGCTGGATACACTTGCACGCGTATCGTCGATATGGTTTCCTAGAAAAAGGCAGATAATTGCCGGTAATGAATATTCGGGATAACTGAATCGTCGCATCGCGAAGATTCTGGTTACACTTGAGTACCTATATAAACGAGAGACATTTGACTGGGATTAAGAAGATTAGGAAGAATTTATGAAGAAGTGATAAACAGTTTTTGAAGAAGTATATAGGTGTTTGGAATATTTAGCTAGTTGTATTGTATCTAAGTGTTTTATTAGTAAGTGAAGTAGTTGTATGTTTTTAGTGAAGTTAGAAAATAAACAGTTTAGTAGTGTGCTCGGCATTATTATTAAGCAAAACGTAACAGTGGTGTCCGAAGCGGGATATTAGTGAAAAAGAGAAACTTTTTATAAATTATTTATGGTGAATACGAGGAGTAGGTCGTACGATACGATGGAGGACATTGTGAAATTTATCCAAAATCAATTTGCGGATTTGGAAAGAAGGCGCCATGAGGAAAAACAAGAAGAGGAAAAGCGGCGTCAGGAGGAAAAACAAGAAGAGGAAAAGCGGCGCCAGGAGGAAAAACAAGATAAAGAAAATGAAAAACAAAAAGAAGAAACACGTCGGTTGGAGGAAAAGAAAGAACGAGAAGAGGCACTCCAGAAAATTCTCGAAGAACAGAGAAAAGAGCGAGAAAATGAAAAACAAGAAGGGGAAATGAGACGGTTGGATGAAAAGAAAGAAAGAGAAAAGGAAAAACGAGAAGAAGAAATGCGACGGTTAGATGAAAAACAAGAACGAGAAAAAGAAAAACAAGAACGAGAAAAAGAAAAACAAGAAGGAGAAGAAGCACCCCAGAAAATTCTCGAACAACAAAAGAATGAATTGGAACGAATAGAAAAACAAAGGAAAACAGACTTCCAGAAGGTTCTAGAACATCAAGACAAGTTTTTTCAACACGTTCTACAGAAAACCGAAGTACGAATGAAGGAACTGAAAGGAAAAATAGAGGAAGACGTCAAGAAAATCGACGAAGGGCTTAATAAGAAAGTGAATACAGTGCGAGAGGAGGTGAAAGGACTAATCGAAAACCAGATATCTCTCCTCAAGAACCAAGATCGTCGAGACAGGGTTGCCGCATCAGGAATTTCCGTAAAACCACCGACATTTGATGGACAGTCGTCTTGGTCAATGTATCGTAGACAATTTGAAGCTGCAGCAGTGGCTAATGGATGGGGCGAAGAAGAAAAAGCTACGGCACTTATAGTAGCTTTGAGAGGGCCAGCTTTGGGTATGTTGCAGACGATACCCATCGAACAGCAAAATAAATATAAAGACCTGATTACTGCATTAGAGTTGCGGTATGGCGATCAACATCGAGAACTGTATCGGGCTCAAATGAAAACGCGCACTCAAAAATCAGGTAAGAGTTTGCAAGAATTTGAAGCGGATGTGAGACGCCTAATTCAGCTGGCTTACCCAGAAGCACCGGGAGAACTCAAGGAACAGCTAGAGGTGCAGTTATTCATAGATGGACTGAGAGACACCGAAATCCAAAGGACTCTGCGACTAACATACTTCAAGAGGAGTAGTGATGCCTTGGTACGTTCTCTAGAAGTTGAGGCGGCCCTCAACCCCTTGAGTCTGAAAGTGCGAGCGGTTTCAATAGAAGCGCCCGAACAACGATCAAGCGCAGTTACTAGTTTATTGGAGAAGCTTCTGGATGCGATTAAATCTTTGAAAAGCGGAATGAGCACTCAGGAGAACAGGGCTTGCTGTCGATGTGGAAAATTGGGACATTTTATTAGATACTGCGGGGTAAGAATGCCACCACGTTCGCTATCACCTGTGTGGACAAGATCTTCCAGCGAGTCCTCAAATTGGCGGCAGGAAAAATTAGAACCAGCCAACATTTCGGGGCGCATGCCGGCTAGCAAAGATGCCCCCAGGATGCCAGCTAGCGATGATATAGCCCCCAAGGTCATACCTGTGAAGAGGCTAAGAACAACTGAATTGCCCAACAACACAGATATCTTGTCCAGAAGACCAGATTCGGATACTTGTGAGCGAATTGTACGTCGCAAAGGGATCAACCAAGTGAGATTAATGGTTGACGACAATTGGACCACAGCGAAAATGAGGCAGGACCAAGAAAGTGATCCAAACATTGCAGATTTTCTACGATGGAAGGAAAGCGGAGCGGAAAGTCCCACCTGCAAGGAAATCTCATTACGATCACCAGATTTCAAGGCATTGTGGGCACAATGGGATTCCCTGATTGTTGAGAATGGTCTATTGAAGAGAGCTTGGGAATCGGCCGACGACAGAAAAGTGATTTCTCAATTGGTTGTGCCTAGGTCGAGAATAAGTGGTGTCTTGGAAGAGATTCATGGCAGCAAATCAGGTGGACATTTTGGAGTGAATAAGACCTTGGATAAAATACGGCAGAGATTTTACTGGGTCCAATGTCGTGAAGATGTAGAGAGATGGTGCCGAAGATGTCCGAAGTGTGAAGCAAGCAAAGGTCCCAAGACAAGTTCGAGAGGAGAGATGAAACAATACAATGTAGGCGCTCCCTTCGAACGAATCGCCATCGATGTCGCAGGACCGTTTCCGATGACGAATAATTGCAACAAATACATCCTCTTGGCCATGCTTAATCAAGAAGCATCCACAGTTGCAAGAGCTCTGGTGGATAACATGTTTTCAAGGTTTAGAGTCCCAATGGAGCTACATTCCGATCAAACAAGAAATTTTAAATCAAATTTATTCAAGGAAGTTTGTGAATTGATGGGAATTAGCAAGATCAGAACAACGGCCCTCCACCCATAGTCTGATGGCATGGTTGGAAGGTTCAACCTATGGAAGAACATCTTTCCAAAGTAGTAGAGGACCACCAAAAGACCTGGAATCGATATCTTCCACTATTCTTGATGGCACGATTCCACAAAGCTCACTCCAGCCAGCATCATCTTCGGGAGAGAACTTCGATTGCCCTGTGACTTGGTGTTCGGATCACCAAGTTCTGAAGAAAAAGAGATACAGGATTATGCAGACGAACTGCGAGATAGCTTGAATGGAATCCACGAATTTGTAAGAAAAAGATTGAAGATAACTAGTGACAGAATGAAGGCTCGATACGATCTTAAGGCCAATACTGGTGGATTCAAAGAAGGAGATCGAGTGTGGCTTTACAATCCTCGTCGTAAGAAAGGATTTTCTTTCAAATTAACACCATCTTGGGAAGGACCATATACGATAGTGAAAAGAATAAACGACGTGGTCTATAGAATTCAACGCAGCCCGAGAGCAAAAATGAAGGTCGTTCACCTAGAGAGACTCAAACGTTATAATGGAGACAACGACACATTGTTTGATCGGGACGATCAAAATAGAGATATCCCCCTCTCTATTTTGATCGTCCAGTTGTTTATTTAGATGATATTCTCTTATTCGGATTAAATTATAAGGAATTTTCAAAAAACGTTCTCATGACTAGTCAGCTATTGATATCGCTAGATTTTTCTCTAAATCTGGAAAAAAGCTTACTAATACCTTCCTAAAAAATTGTATTTTTGGGGTTTTTATTTAATACACGAAATATGACAATTTCGTTACCAGTGGAAAAAAATAAACTAGAAAAGGAAATAGCAAAAATGAGAAAAAAATCACAATGTAAAATTATAGATTTTGCTAGTTTTATTGGAATATTGACTGCTTCGTGCCCAGCCATTCGCTATGGATACATGAAAAATTTCGAAAGAGAAAAATATATTTGGCGCTGAAAAAAGGACATAATAATTATAAAGCATCGATGCCAATAGCTGATTACCTCATGGCTGACCTAGACTGGTGGAAAATTAATATAAATTCAAATCGGGATATGAAACAGTCAAAATTTGAAATAGAAATATATTCTGATGCTTCAAGGTCAGGTTGGGGGGCTGTTTTCAATGACAGAAAATCTCGAGGATTTTCGAGCGAATCTGACTCAAAACAGCACATCAATTATTTAGAATTACTTGCTGCTTTCAATGCCCCCAGGTGTTTTTCCTCAAAGTTGAATGATTGTTCAGTTTTGCTAAGAATAGACAATATTACAGCTATTGCTCTTATAAATAATATGGGAAGCATCAGATATCCAACCCTCAATAAAATCGCTAGAGAACTTTGCCAATGGTCGGAGAAAAGAAATGTATTTATATTCGCTTCATATATAAAATCTAATGAAATCGTCATAGCAGATTCGGAATATAGAGTATTATGCATCTAGACGGAATATTGTTTAGCTCAATATGGTTTCGATAAAATTGTTCAGGTATTTGGTAAACCTGAAATAGATTTATTTGCGTCGGTTATCAACACCAAATGTAAGAAATATGTTTCTTGGGGACCAGATTCCGAATCTTTTGCTATAGACGCATTTACAATTCCTTGGACAAAATATTTTTTTTATGCATTTTCCCCATTAGTTTTAATTACGAGGGTGTTAGAAAAGATCATTCAAGATGAGGCGTGTGGAATAGCAATCGTTCCTGACTGGCCAACTCAAACGTGGTATCCAATTTTCTTAAGATTACTCATTGGAGAAGAGGTGAAATTTCCCCCTGAAAAAAATTTAATTTTGTCTCCTTTTAGGGAATGCCACCACTCTTACAGAAGCCTTACCCTGGTAGCCGCCAAGATATCCGGGAAGCATTTAAAAAAAAGGCCTCATACTCATATCCTCTTGAATCAATATAATATAACGTATAAAAAATGGTGGGAGTATTGCACATCAAATAATTTAGATCCCTACGAATATAAATTGAACATTTTTCTAGAATTTTTATCCAAGCATTCTAACTCCTCGTATTCGTCTATTAATAGTGGTAAATCGGCCTTATGTCTAATTCTGAATAGAGATGAATAAGACAAACTCATAATCAAACGTTTTTTGAAGGGCTGCTACAAAATTAAACCGCCTTCTCCCAGGTATGAAGAAACATGGGATCCCCTGTTGGTTTTGCAATACCTCGGAGGGTTTTATCCTTTAGAAACTCTTACTTCAGAGAAGTTGACTCTGAAGCTAGTTAAACAACTGGGCACAAATTACAGACACTCAGCCTAATTAGTGTTAATAATGTAGTAACAAGTCAGGACGAAATAGAAATAAGAATATCGGAAAAAATATAGACATCAGGGCCTAACAGACAGAACCCACTATTAAGTTTTTCATTTTATTGTAGCACACCAGAGTTATGTGTTGCAAAATCTATTATTCAATATATGCAACGGACAGAGAGTCTGAGAAGGGATTCCTCTCATGACAAATTATTATTGACTTTCAAAAAGCCTCATCATCCAGCTTCAATTCAGACTATCAGCAGATGGATACTGCGGTGTAGTGTAGTGCGGAGTAGTGGTGTTGCTACTAACCAATTCAAGGGATATTCAACAAGACATGCAGCCACATCTGCGGCTGCTAGAGCA
Organism: Chrysolina americana; assembly: GCA_958502065.1. Taxonomy (NCBI): domain Eukaryota; kingdom Metazoa; phylum Arthropoda; class Insecta; order Coleoptera; family Chrysomelidae; genus Chrysolina; species Chrysolina americana. The sequence continues at coordinate 37,686,324 of OY293410.1, read as the reverse complement.
GGCGTTAATATAGAAACAATTAGACAGACGGCCGGTTGGTCCAAACATTCTGAAATGTTCAATAAGTTCTACAATAGACTTCTAGCTAGGAATACCTTAGAATTTGCTAATAAAATACTGGGTAATGAATAATGATAAAAATTAAATATTACTAATGTATTTATTGATATAAAATTGGAAATTACATTTGATTAAATTCAATTTGTGACATAGTAGGAAGGTGTTGAGTATTAAAAAAATGGTTATAAGTACCTAAAAAAATAAACACAAAAAAAAATATAATAATCATAATATCAATTAATGTTAAAAAATCGAGTAAGCTGACTTACTTATATCATTGTCAACGTTATGAGCTTTCAAAGTCCACTCCAACTAAATACTCTCTGTTTTACGAAAGTAGGAAAATATATAACCAATTCCCACCGAACTAAGGTAAATCCAAGATCATAAAATATTTAGAATACTCTTGAAAAAGGCTCTTTTAAAAAAAACATATTTTAATATTGAAGAATTCCTTAATGAAATCCTGACATATCCGTATTATACAAGTTTATTTAGTTTTATTTAGTATAATATGTTATATGCTATGACAATTGTTCACCTCTATATTTAAGCTGAACTGTTAAAAATGTACCGTATCTTTTCTTTTAAGTCCTACCACATTTTTAATAAACTTATTTTGTACCTCTAAATTATTTATATAAGTATGTTATACACTTTACTATGATTTTATACACCATGCTTTGTCAATTAGAAATTCTGTATTCTTCGACAATAAAGTATATTTCTCTCTCTCTCTCTCTCTCTCTCTCTCTATTTATGCAGTCATCCTTCACTGCGGTTCTGGAGCTGATACCTTGGCAAAAGACAGAACGGAATGGATACAAATTTGATGAGTTTCGTCAATAGGATGAATTCTGTCAAATTGGAGACTCTGGAGAGACCCGAAAGAAAAGCTACCCGCTGAACTCCAGATTACCAGGTTCTTCAATAGAGTATACAAATGAGCTGTATAAACTTTTTAATCAAATAAATACTCAGGTGAAACGATGCAAATACAAATTTTCACATGTACAAAATTGACGTTAGAAGAATTCAATCTGACATTTTATCAACTATCAAGTTACTTTTTTTAAAATTATAGTCCAAAAGCAAACTATAAAAAACGAAAACTAAATAGTACAGAGTATGTTTCCGACATCCTCCCACCTGAGGAACGTTCACATCAAAATAGTGACTTATTCGTCGACGGAGATATACTTCATACAAAATAATATACATAGAGAATATTAATTGAAATTATGGAATGAATCTTTCAGGTTTCCTAATTTGCCGACCACTCCGAGTACACTTCACTTTATCGGATACTCTGCTTTTGATGAAACGATATCTGTCACTCCCGCACTATCGCGATCAGTGGTTTGACTGCTTCTTTCGTCTATGTCAGCCGATGTGGAAAACTCTGCAGTATCGCCAGTATCAGATATATCGATGCATTCCAAAGGATAAATCTTCTGAATTGGTCTAACTAAGGATCCCCTTGCAGTTGTTAATCGGACTAGACGAATTTGGTTGTCTTTTCCAGGAATTAGTTCTACGACACGTCCTAAGGGCCAATCCATTCGTTTATGGTTGTCGTTACCAACAAGAACTATTTCACCGAGGGTAACTTGTCGACGTTGTTTCTTATTGGGTAGTGATTTTAGTTGTTATAGTTTATAATACTCATTGCGGAACCTGCTACGTAAAGTGGTCCTTAATTTCTGTTTATATATCATCTTGCGACTCAAGGACGTTTCATCTATAACATCACAGTCTGGATCGCGCAGAAACATTGCTGGAGATATGGCTATCAAGTCTTCCGGATCACTAGACAAATACGTAAGAGGTCTCGAATTTATCACAGCCTCGCAATCGCATAATACGGTCAGAAGATCTTCATAAAATAACGAAGTACGACCGAGTACTTTCCGTAACAAATTCTTCATAACACCAACTAGGCGTTCCCAGAATCCACCCCACCATGGGGCCGCTGGAGGATTAAAATGCCAATAAATGCGTTGTACAGAAGCAAAATTGTAAATATTGTCCCAATCTAGCCGTTTGAACGCGTTTTCGATACCTACAAAGTTTGTCGCGTTATCACTATATACAGTTTTAGGTCTACCACGTCTCGCTATAAATCGGCGAAGGGCTTGTATGAAACTATGTGCAGATAAAAATGTGGAAAGTTCTAAGTGCACTGCCCGATAAACCGCACACGTGAAGAGGCATACCCACACTTTTTCACCATTTTTCAAGTATAATGGCCCCGCAAAGTCGACGCCAACAACCTCAAATGCCACAGCTTCCCGAACACGATCCACTGGAAGAGGTGGTGACTTCATATCAAATGATTTAGAACGATACCTGTTGCAAATAATACATGAGTGGACTATGGAGCGTACTGCACGACGACCCCCAATAATCCAAAATCTCTCCCTCAGTATACTCAACAGTCCTTGTGTTCCAACATGACAGGAGTTAACATGAAGATAAAAAATCATCCTTTTCACTACGGGGTGTTTTGTTGACAAAAGAATTGGAAAGCGAAAATCCTTAATATCATCTCTTCCCGATATTCGAGTTTTCAATCTAATCAAGCCATCTTCATCTTTGAAAGGATTGAGAGAGATTATATCTCTACAAGTTTCATCTCCGAAACATTCCTGGTGAGCAATTTTGTAGATGAACTTTTCTGAATCTTCAATTTCCTTCGTACTGAGACAACCTTGACATTTTAATGTGGGTCTTTTTGAATTAAATATAAATCGTAAAATCCATGCCATCATGCGAAGGGTTTTGCATATTTTCGAAACATAGTTCAAATACCAATAATCAGAGTTGTTATTCATCATGGAAATGACTTTTACTGATATTTTCTTCCTTTCTTTGTTGATCGCTTCCTCATCACACACTACATCTTCCCGAGGCCATAGTTCAGGAATCTCATAAAGCCATAGTGGACCCTACCACCACTTGGACTCGGAAAGATTTCGTGCGGAACAACCACGAGATGGAAGATCTGCCGGATTTAGTGCTCCAGGTACATGTTTCCATGATTCTATTGGGGTTAATGCACGTATTTCTTGAACGCGATTCCAAACGAAAGTTGACCATTCATCTGGGCGTCGAATCCACGATAAAACAGTAGTTGAATCGCTCCAAAAATGGCATTCTAGATTGTTTTTGAAGTTTTTCTGTACCATATCATATAATCGGGCTCCAATGCAAGCAGCTAACAGTTCCAAACGTGGAATTGATACCTTCTTCAAAGGCGCCACTCTTGATTTGGCTGCCAATAAATGTACAGATACTTCATTTGTTGTTTGAACTCTCAAAAATATGACGGCTGCATATGCCTCTTGGCTTGCATCAACAAAACAATGGATACTGCACTTTCCAGAGCCATGGCCAATCCATCTGGGAATTTCTATTTCCATCAAATATGGGAGTTCTTCAACCCAACGAATGAAAAATTTCTTCAGTTCATCGTCGACAGGTGCATCCCAATTCAATTGTTTTTTCCAGGTTCGCTGTAGCAATAATTTAGGGCATAATGTAATCGGGCAAGTGAAACCAATTGGGTCATATATTTTTTGTGCCATTGAAAGAATTATCCTTTTGGTTATGATTTGCTTATTTATATTGCAGATGTTGTCTTGGTGGACTATCAAAGTATCCTTGCTAATGTTCCAGATCAGACCAAGTACAGGCACCAATGTGTGCTCATCAGAATCATGTTTTGTATGCTCCCACCCTCTCAGATCAAATTTCGCCTCTGCCATGAGTGTGCTTGATTCTTGAACGAATTTCAGAAGTGTCTCCTCATCTGGAACACTCGTAACGCAGTTGTCCACGTAAAAACTCTCTGATAACTTCTCCACCGTTTCCTGTGAATAACTTGAACCTGGTTCTATGGAGCTTGTCAAACAACTAGAAAGATGGTATTCAATTGTTGCTCCAAGTAAAAAAGGACTGCAACTAATACCAAAGACCACCCTCCTATGACGATATATTTTTTATTTCCATCTGGATCTACCCACAAAAAACGTAAAAAGTCTCTATCAGCTTCATGCAGACCAATCTGCAAAAACGCTTTGCGAATGTCTGATACTACTCCGATATTTTCTTTTCTGAATTTTTGCAGTATGGATGGTATGAGCTCTATAAGATTTGGTCCTTTCTCTAAACAAAAATTCAGGGCAGGTTTATCCTTTTCTCTGGCAGAGGCATCGAAAACAGGTCTAATTTTAGTCGTTGGACTGTTCTCTTTTATAACTGGTCTGTGGGGTAGGTAATGGACTTGACCTGAGGGACTGGACGCTACTTCTTTTATGATCCCTTCACGCAGCCACTCATCAAAAATAGCATTGTAAGGCCCATAGAGACCTTCATTTTGCAATATTTTCAAAGTTGAAGTGAGTCTTTTTTCAGCCAGAGCATAGTTATCGGGTATAGGTGGGTGCCCATCTAACCATGGCAATCTCACTTCATATCGACCTTCGATATCAGTGGTGACAGTTTGAAGAAAAAGTTCCTTCGTGGCATTCTCCATCTCTTCTCGAGATCTTCTCTCTGCAGGTTCACTGATACCTAAAACATCAAGTTCCCACAAATCTGCTATACTGGAATTTCTTACAAAAAGTGATAGTGCAGTCATTGAAAAAGTGGAATCGTGATTATTGTTAGGTATTTTCCCCATCAGAGTCCATCCTAGAAGTGTTTCAACAGCCACCAGACCACACTTCAAAATATACCTTCGCCCAGTATATAGTTTTCCTGTTACATCAGAACCGATAAGTAGTTCAATTGGAGCCGAATCATGCACATCATTCAATTGAATATTTTTATGCTGAAGTTGCTCCATCCAACAACCATGGAAAACTGGAGAAATGTCATTGCAAATTACAGACTGATCAAGAACTTCGAATGAACAACTGTAATTGCCTACATTTAGCCTAATATAAAAATTGTGCAACAGCTCAGCAGTACTCGAACCACCAAACAATGAATGAATTATCCGCTCGGTACGTTTCGGTTTATAATGTAGTTTCTCAGCAGTATTTTTCAGGACATACGATCTCTGTGAACCACTGTCTATGACTGCTCGTATCAGACGAACGCCGTGCTCACTGATCATATTCACCTGTAAAGTTTGCAGAAACACATGAGTGTTTGTATGATTTGCTAACGATTGCTCAGTAGCTAAACTCTCAGTTTTTCCTTTATCGGGAACAGACAAGTTTTTATTCAAGGAAATTTTGTTTGCTGGCAATTCTGGGCACATCAAAGCAACATGAGGCTTACCACACAGAAGGCATTTCAAACGCTCATGGCACCTTCTAGATTGATGTCCAATTCTTAAACATTTGAAACAAGCGTTTTTATCTGCGGAGATTTTGCGTTTTTGTTCTTATGTATATTTGTGAGCTTTGAAACGTTGTTCACCTCCATGCGAACCCTCACAAAATATACACTTGACAGTATTATAGTTCATCAACCCTGCAGCAGTCGGTATTGAAAGTTCATTTTTTATTACCTATTTATTTGATTTTTTTGGTTGAATGTTACCTGCGTTCAGACCAAAACCCTCTGCAGCCAAGGAAATGCGCTCTTCGTTCTCGACTTCTGATTTCACAAAACTCATAAGACATTCCAGACGATTCATAGTCGGTGATTGTAAATTCGCCCCAGTGTTTTCTTCAGATTGTATACAAGAAGCTGAAGACGGAAATCTCGGGGACCGCTGCCAAACACGTAATAATTCCTCAGGAAGACAAGATTCAATTGAAGGAAATAACATTGCAGCACAATCATCATTTTTGATACCAAGCGTCTCAAGAGCTCGCAACTGTGTTTCTACCTTATCATACAAAGTTGAAAGTAGCATTTTATTGTTAGATATAGCATTATCGATAACAAGTTTCAATAGTTCCCTGACATATACTTCTATTTGTAAATCTTTCCGCCCAAAACGTGATTTCAAACTGTCTATTACTTTTTCATAATTTTCAGCAATAGGAGGAAAGCTTTCAACAAGTTGCCTGGCTCTACTGTTGGGTACTGTAGCTTGGATCAAATACTGAAACTTGTCAGCTGCGTCTATGTTTGAATCATCATTGATTTTATCGAATTGACCCCAAAAGGAGAGTCATTGGCGTATATTACCACCAAAGGTTTTGAATTCTATGGTAGGCAACTTAAATTTACGCATACCTGGGTGTGAAGTTGTGTTACTCACGGCTATACTAGTTCTGGATTGTTGATCATCTTCATCAACTATATCATCGTGTTTCTGACGAGAATTTTCATAGGTGATCTTCAAATCGATGAACTTTTTGACATATCCTTCACATGTATCCATTTCCGATAACAGATCTTCCTCACTCATGTCAGCTTGTAGAAGACCATCGTAAATTTCTCTATTAGCTATCGACAAGTTCTCATGCTTTTGCAATAATATCTCCCAAGCAACTTGTACCTGTTGTAGGGCCGCCTTTTCAGAAAACAGTTTATCAAGTTCATTGGCACTTTTCGTAAAAGCTGCGCGAAGAACTTTACGATGTTTCTTCTGTTGATCCATTGCGCACGACAATAACCCGGTTCAAAACCTGTCTATTAATGAAAACGACAAAAGTTTTATCTGCACAAGATCACGAGCCCACAAAAAGTATCTGATTCACCCAAGTCCTGTCACGGTCGCCAAAAATGTTGTGACCCGAAAGAAAAGCTACCCGCTGAACTCCAGATCACCAGGTTCTTCAATAGAGTATACAACTGAGCTGAATATACTTTTTAATCAAATAAATACTCAGTGAAACGATACAAATACAAATTTTCACATGTACAAAATTGACGTTAGAAGAATTCAATCTGACATTTATCAACTATCAAGTTACTTTTTTTTAAAATTATAGTCCAAAAGCAAACTATGAAAAACGAAAACTAAATAGTACAGAGTATGTTTCCGACAGACACCATATATCCTATTTTACAAAAAAGCTGATAATCCTGATTCAACGAACATCTCCAGAAGTTTTTTTTCAATTATTTCCAACTCTTCAGATGTGGTGTTGCAGGTTTTTCCGGGTTTTTCAAAAGCTACAAAAGCGAATGCGCCACCGTATTAATTCAAGTCGGCCCGGAGCGCAGATTAATTATTTTTCATGTTGATTTTTTACTGTTGTATTAAATGTTTAATAATTATTCAAAATTGGTAAAACCTGTTAATGGCAACAGGTTTGTTTGCTATTTACAAATATTCGCAAAAATAAGTGCTCAATAATGATAATTGATGGTTAAATTCAGATAATTTGTTACAGGTAGTTTTCTCGCCGAAATTAACATGTTATCAATATAGAAATCAAACTGATTAAAATAACTTGTAACGTCTAGGAATGTGTATAAAAAGTTTAAGTTCGAGACGTAGACTCTTTTGTTTTCTGTTTGGCGGCTGTTTGCCCTGTCCAACTGTCTAGCCACAAAATTGGAGGAATTTCCTTACAGTTGCTATTCTCTGTACAACGAAAGCGAAGAAGGGCCACGAATAATAAAAAAAAAATCCGACTTCGCAATTCGGAATTAGCTTAATTCCGACCTCGCAACTCGGAATTTCGTTAAAGATTTTGAAATTATTTGTTATATCTTGTTTTTTTCCAATAATCATTGTGTTAGTCGGAGATTTCAACTTAGAACTAAAGTCAAATTCGTTTTATGGCAAGCAAGAAAATACAAAATCTATCAACTAGGTAACTATGGAATTGAACAATGTATTACTGAACCTACTTTACACTGATACTAGTTCAACATTAGTTGAATATTTTTTTCTAATTTCAACAACTTGATCACTGTTGTACATGAATGCCCGAAAATTAACGATCATGCTGTTATCTCAGTGTATTTATTCAATATCATCAAACTAAAAATAATAATGTCAAATAATTTAGAAATCTGAAAATTGAACATCTAAATAACAATCATGCTCAATTGATGTGGAAGATATATATGAAGAAATCGTGAAAAAATGTGAGAAAATTATTAACGAGATTGCACAAATTCAAACATGCCACGATAAGTCAACTCTTCCCCATGTTTTGACTATGAGGCATATGACAGGATTAAAATACGGAATGTATAAAGACTTCAAACTTGTGTTGATAATGAAAAACATATGAAATGGCAACGTTTCAAAGAACATAGAAATAGTCTCGTGAACCTTCTAAAGTTACAAAAAGAAAAGTACTACTACGATAAAATAGATAGGTTTAAAAATAATCCTAAGGAAATGTGGAAAACTTAAAAAAAATTTGTTAAGAATACAAATCAGGATATTCCACAACGTATAAGCTTTTAGTTTCGAATGTTAGTAGGGAGACAGCACATAGTTTCAATGAAAATTTTATTGGAAGTATTCAGAACATTATTCAAGGAATAAATAATACTGAAAATGGACTAATTCAAATAGTAACTCATTTTTGTCATTTGATAGATTTGAGGAACTCTTCATGCAGGATTTATGAAAAATAGTCAGCAGCTTAGATAATAAATTTTCTTTGTATGAAACATTGAATTGTAGAATGTTGAAAGAAGTATTCGAAACCATTGTACATGTTATCTTGAATTTTATTTGTATACCTGTTTAGTCTGAATAAAATGAATAATATGCTGCAAAAACGAAAACCCTTTATGGTTCTGTAAAATATAAATTTTTATTCGATTAATAAAATCTTGATACACAGAATACACATATTTTCGTTAATTCTATTAATTTCATATTCAAATCTCTATTTAAAAATCCTACGTATTCAAATATAATTGCAATTTGATTAAAAATGAAAAATTGTTTACGAGCTTTCAGCTGACAACAACTTTGGAAACTTTACCACTGCTAATGTAAATATGGGACTGAAGTAACTGCTTTCTATTAAACCCGTGGCTCACAATCAAATTGTTTCAACAAACTAGGTACCTTAAAGTAACGTGATTTTCATCGGTTTTTTTCAAATTGTGAGAAGCAAACTAATGGAAATGGCGTCACTTCAAAGCAATTTCATGAAACTATTTTACTGCGAGCCAATACACACTTTATAATATATTAATGTACCAAATGATCGAGAGTATACTGGTTTACATGCACTGCATTTTCCTTTTTGTCCCCTCTTTGTTAGATATCTACTAATTTCGAGTTGTAAAGTCGGAATTATACTAATTCCAAGTGTCAGATTTATACTGATTCCGAGTTGTGAAGTAGAAATTAGGCTAATTCCGAGTTATAAAGTCGGAATGAGGATAATTCTGAGTTGTAAGTAGGAATTACACTGATTATATTTTTTATTCTTTGTGGCCCTTCTACCCTTTCGAACTATACAGGGTGTTTCACAATTCAACAAGTCTAACATCTCAACAAAATGGCTAGATTTTTTTCGTCTGGTGGATAGTTTTCTATTTGAAAAATGAAATGCATTCATTGAGATTAAGATAATTACAAGCAAATGAAGGCATTTCATTTTCACAATCGAAAACCGACCGCCGGACGAAAAAAGTCAAGAGACCAAGTTTATGGAAAGGAGCACAATTATAAAAATAATATTTATTTGACAAAAAACCAGTAGCGTCTCAATATTTTGATTATAAACATTGCTGACGTGCTAATAGAGACGTCCTGGAAAAAGTTCATTTTGATGCGTACTTCGCAGATACCATAATGAAGAAAAAACACAGCGGTTTTAGATATATTGATTTTTTTGGTAAATTTCAACACCCTGTATATCAGAAATAAAGCGGTGGCGGACCTACATTCATATGAAGCAAGTTTTTGACAATTTTTTATTTGCACAATCGGCAGACACTCCCAGAACAGCCCTATAATTATCGCAATAATAGGTGAATCAAATCCATCGGCCTTTTATGCCGATGACTAAAAAGTAGTACAGTAGTTTATATTTTCCTTCAACAATTAATACTCTCGCCTATCGCTATCTGCTACTATTTGCAAATGTTTTTTATCACACGTAATCACGAATTGAACATGTGCTCGAATATCGACTATTGGTGTTTTTTATGATGACTAATTAGTTTGTAAAGCTGTTGAGTGAATAATAGTCCTCGGGCCCAATATCGGGAAGATATTACCCAAACGTTGAGACTTCATAAATTTGTATCAAGTAGGACATCATGCTATTGGTAACGGGGCGTTTTTTAGGAGCCACGCAAACTTTGGACGTGTCCGACATCACGTAGTTTAGGATCGCATGGTACATAACATGATGTAACATTATTTATTGTTTTCAGTTGCCAAAAAGCTTGTAATTTTTATAAGAAGCATCATTTCACTCAACTTTTAATTAAAAATTTACAAGAGAATGGTCCACTGAATGAAATAAATGAAGCAGCGAATTGAAAACGTTTCTATTTGCTGCCGAAAAAGTCCCTACAACAGTAAGAAATTGCTTACCAAAATTGTATAGTGTTAAAAAAAATTTATTTTCAACACTAGTGTAGAAAAGGAGTGATTTTTAATTGCTGTTATCCTAAAATTACATTTTTAATAAAGACGTATGGTGTTAAAAGTCGAACTTTTAATGGTATATGTAGAAAAATTGTTTTTTCCATTTTGACAATTACACATATTTAGATTTACCGGGAAAAATATCATTATTATTATCGATAACATAGGGGGACGAAAATTCCGTTATGGGAAGGGGATTACATTTTTTCACATAAAAACGTGTCTATATTTTATCACTGGATGATGGGGTCAAAACAATTAAAATAAGATATTTTATCAAAATATATATGACTTCAATTTAATTGGAAAATCGCTTCGATTTTTTTCTTCAAAATTTAATTGGATTGATAAGAGGAGGTCCCTTTGAACGAATAACATCTTGCATGTTTGTAATAGAAATGATTTTTTTATCATACCTATAAGTACAGTGCGACCATAAAGCATGGAATAAGATCAATATGAAGATCTTTTGGTAAAATCCTCGCATATGTCGATTTTATATTTGGAGTTTTTGAACCCTACAATATACATGGTATAACCAGTATGACTAGGCTTCTTTTATATATTCACTTTAAAAAGCTACTGTGCCAGCTATGGTGAATTTTAAATAAAGTTTGTGAAGATCAAGTCGTTCACGTGTATTTCTAGTATCATCCATAGTGTTACGAGATTGATTAAATTCCCCTACCTACGCCGCTGAATGAACCAAAAAAACAGATCGCATACAAATGAGTTGACGCGGCAGATATTTATTCAATGGAGCGCTTCCAAGAAGAGATTATTTGGGTGGAATTTTGTCATGAGTAATCTGGAACGGATTCGCGAAGCATCTGGATACACTTGAGTACCTATATAAAGGCGAGACTTCACTGGGATGATGAAGATGAAGAGAAGTTATGATTAAGAAGTTTTATGAAGAAGTGATAAGCAGTTTTTGAAGAAGTATATAAGTGTATTTAGCTAGTTGTATTGTTTATAGATGTAAGTGTTTAATTAGTTAGTGAAGTAGTTGTGTGTTTTTTTGGTGAAGTTAGAAATAAACAGTTTAGTAGTGTGCTCGGCATTATTATTTAGCAAATCGTAACAATATGTTCAATGAGTATGCGACAGATACTTTCAAACTTTCGAATCGAGTGTAGAAGTTTTTTGTTCATATCTCCGCAGTAGTTTGACATAATACCATCAAAACCAGTTTACATTCTAGAGTTGTAAAACCTTTCATTTGTCGACTTTTAAGTGAAAGAGATTGACTGTTTGTCTTTTTATCTTTTATTATGACATTTGCCAACAGTGACTGAAAGATACACAATGGTCAAGACTGATATGAGTAAAGAATTGGAATAAAAATGATAATAAACATAGAGAAGCAATAATAATACAAAAGCATCCAGTGAAAATTAGTTTAACACCATTTTATGACGTGTGTAATCGGAAAGTGAAGTGGTCGTGGTGTTTGATTCCCACACAGGCGTCGTGGGTTCGATCCTCACCGCCTGCCACTGAGCTGAAGTGGTTCGGAGTCCACTTTTATTGAGCTGTAGGTCCCGGATCTCCTTTGCTCGCACAAGCTCTGCTTATGAGGGGTTTTCTCCGAAAACCTAGGTGATTCGTAACAACAAATTTTACAACTTTTTTTTACAAAAATATGTATATTCTTCCTTTTTATTTTCATCATCAACATATGAAGAATCTAACCAAGGCTTGTTCTTGTGGCAATTGAAAGATTTGCTGGACCAGAGATATTTTTGTTGGAATTATTGTTATTTTGTCTAATTCAAATCAGTTGTCTCTGGGTAACAGAATTCGTAGAAAATTCGAGGGGGTCTGAATTTTCAAAATCGACTATTTCCAAACACAAATTTTTTGATTTAAATTCACACAAAATGCCTCCTTCTTTTTGTCAACACTTTTTCAGACGCGAATCTACCTCATTCCACAAGTACAAAAACAACCGTTTCACACATTAATTTGACCCTCTTATAACCACAAACATAACCAGTTTTTTTAGTAACTTTTATTCTCGCAATAAGTTGGTCAGTTGGAATCTTCGTCGACTACTCAAATAGTATAGCATATAAATTCCACTTCATTTATTGTTGTTTCGCAATGTGGCTACAATTAATAACACTTTTAAAAATTAATTTAAAAAATAGACTAAAAGGAGCTTATGAGCATGCTAACATCCAGAAACAAATCTTGCTTCCCTCTCTCTCTTGTGGCTTAGAGATGAAAGAATAAAGAGAAATCGACCTAAAACCTATGTAACGATGCTATTAAAGTTGAATGCAATACTTTACACTACAATCGGCCATCTAACCTATCATCTAATATAAATGAAATCTTAGTGCTTCGCTAAAAGGAGCTTATGAGCATGCTAACATCCAGAAACAAATCTTGCTTCCCTCTCTCTCTTGTGGCTTAAGGATGAAAGAAGAAAGAGAAATCGACCTAAAACCTATATAACATTGCTATTAAAGTTGAATGCAATACTTTACACTACAATCGGCCATTTAACCTATCATCTAATATAAATGAAAACTTAGTGCTTCGCTCGCTATCAAATAATAAGTGCCAATATGTCGTTGACCAAATAGAAAAATTCGTGAAATTTCTTTTGTAATAAATATAATAACAAATTTCGTAAAAATTTAACAATGGAACATACGGAAATTTGTCTCGTACGTGAATTTTCTTTATGTACGAGACAAATTTCCCGCAATGTATAAATGTTCTGTGAACCTTATTCACCCTTAAGAACAACCCCCAGAAGTCTTTAAGAGCGGGCAAGCAAGGAAAGACGAGGCCCTTATCTCTTAACAGGTGATGACATGCACCCCTTATAACAAAATGATGATATCTACATTTAATTCCTTACGAGTTTTCACCTTGACTTAGATTTAAGTTGCAGGAGAAAAATCTCCTTTTTTTTATTTATACGACTGACGCTTATTATTTTCAACAATGAATCTTTTCTTGAATTCGTTCGCTGTACATGTGAACTCAATGGCAACAGAAGAAACTTCGCATCTCTTCATCGTCTAGAAATAATGAAATGAATTGCTTGTGGCATTTGTTATCTATCACCTTGCAACCGTTTTTTCACAAAGTAGTAGAAAATTACATGTTGAATACGTTGTCGCATTCATTCAACCTCCTTCTGACACTCAAATGATAACGAAATTAATAGTTCTAGCTATTCTTATAACATTAATAGTTTTTTCTCGATCAATATTGAAAAATAACGTGTTGAATATATTGAATATGACGATTAAAGTTATAGCATCCATTGAATCCTATTCCATCCCTCTCGAAGTATTGAAATTATTGTTTTGCTACGACCACATGGAAATATGCCCATTTTAGCTTCATCGATCAAGGAAGTAGGCCGATTGTAAAACACTTTACTGTAAAAACTGTACTGTAATGATCATTTCAGTACAGGATATTTCATATCCCACGACTTTCATGAACTACTAGACTGTCATTTTTATGATCAAAAATAATATAGCATCGAATCAAGTTTGTTTACGTTCTAATAATTTGACATTTCTCATCAGTATTAACAAAATTCGTTAAAAAAAAGTAATCGAAAATGAGTAGTAATAGCGAGGATGATTTGACATTGACACCGCTAATTTCAATTTCATTATAAAGATTGACGACAATCAAATTCAATAATTTCAAATAGTTTGCACGAAGTTTCTATAGCAGTTAATTTCATCATATTAATATGTCAGCTCGTAGCAGGGAAGAGTCAGAGAATAATAGATTTTCCGGGATCAGCTCGCAATAATCAGCTTCACACGAACTTAGACAATAGCAGTATCTAGATTGAATGCAATGAACGACACGCATAAGCTTCGCAGGAGGCGTGTATTATGTCACCTACAACCCGCAGGAGCTCTATAATTCGACCAATCGCCAACATCAGCGGAGGCGGATGTCAGCGCCCACTGTCCGGGACCCTAGGCACCCCTCGGCACAAGAAAGAAGATGCTGAAATTTGTTATGATTTAGAGAGCTCTGCGGAAATGAAATTTTTAATTGTAAAAAATAAACTTTTACTTTTATTTATTTATTTATTTATTCATTCATTCATTCATTCATTCATTCATTCATTCATTCATTCATTCATTCATTCATTCATTCATTCATTCATTCATTCATTCATTCATTCATTCATTCATTCATTCATTCATTCATTCATTCATTCATTCATTCATTCACTCACTCACTCACTCACTCACTCACTCACTCACTCACTCACTCACTCACTCACTCACTCACTCACTCACTCACTCACTCACTCACTCACTCACTCACTCACTCACTCACTCACTCACTCACTCACTCACTCACTCACTCACTCACTCACTCACTCACTCACTCACTCACTCACTCACTCACTCACTCACTCACTCACTCACTCACTCACTCACTCACTCACTCACTCACTCACTCACTCACTCACTCACTCACTCACTCACTCACTCACTCACTCACTCACTCACTCACTCACTCACTCACTCACTCACTCACTCACTCACTCACTCACTCACTCACTCACTCACTCACTCACTCACTCACTCACTCACTCACTCACTCACTCAGTCACTCAGTCATTCATTCATTCATTCATTCATTCATTCATTCATTCATTCATTCATTCATTCATTCATTCATTCATTCATTCATTCATTCATTCATTCATTCATTCATTCATTCATTCATTCATTCATTTATTTATTTATTTATTTATTTATTTATTTATTTATTTATTTATTTATTTATTTATTTATTTATATATTTATTTATTAATAATAGAGATTTGGAAAGTGGAGATTGAGGGTTCAAATCCCAAGTATGGGAATCATGACGGCAGGAAAGTTTATGATAAAAATATTACAGATTTGTTTATGATTCAGATGGTCGTAGAAAAAGTATAGTGTACAATTCGCATGAAATGACCCATTTTCCACGCTCGTGGGAAATGTATGCCATTTCCTGCTCATTGTACAATATACTATTCTATCTTTTATAATCATCTTGCTGTTTCAATTACGTGAAAGATGAGTTGAATGTGATGGGTGATTCTGTAGTATCCATTCAACCTTCCTCCCCATAAAACTAATTAATGAAATGTTTAAGTTAAAATTTTCTACCGGTACTACTACCGGAGTTTCATGTATCTCTATTATATTTTATTTCATATTTTTATTTGTGTACCAAATATCTATTTTAGACTCAACAATACTGAATGAATGAAAATGACTAAATGAATCGAGGAATAAATAAATGTATCTGGCTTCCATAATCATTGTGCTGTGTTTTTTTCTCGAATAATATTGACGAATGATGGGCTGACTACTGTAACATCCATTTAACCCCCTTCCACCCTCTAGAAATAATTGAATTATTATTTCTGGCTTTTGTTATCATCCTGCGAGAATTTTTTCTCGTAGAATATTGAAAAATTAACTGCTGAATTCGTTGATCGTGAAGATTGATTTTGTAACATCCATTCTACTTCCCCCTCCAGAATAATGTAAAAATGTTGTTTCTACTCTCATTTTCGTCAGAATATTGAAAAAATTTTCAATACGTTAAACGTAAAGGTTGATTTACAACACATTTATAGCCGTCGTTTACACCTATTCATCTAACTTGTTATCGTTTTTTCTGTTTTGATTTCAGGTCAAGTGCCAGCCAGACTAGTATTATACATGTTATCATGGTCCGGCTTCTTAGTGTCTTTCATGATGAGAAATGACATAAACATGGCCATAGTAGCAATGGTCGAAAAAACAGATAATAAGCAGACAAATGCATCGAATGAGTTTTGTTACGTAGTTGAGGAAATCAGCAATAATACGCCCCAAGTGGTGAGTTTTATCATTTCTTATCTTATTCATTCATATAATTTAACTCGACGCGCTTTTCGCTAACGAAGTTAGCATCATCAGGATTTGTAAGTATACATATTCACTTAGTAGTTTTTCTGAGGAAGGATCTATTTTCGTAAGTCTGTTTCAAATGCATAATCAAATACTTTTTGGAGACTGCCACTACTTCCCCAGACACTATGTGGCCGAGATATCGTTCTTCTTTTTGTAAAAGATGGCATTTCGTAGGGCTCACTTTCAATCCGGAGCTACTCAGTCGCAGAAATACCTCCTCTAGGTTTTCAACGTGGTCCTCGAAAGATTCGCCAATCACACTAATGTCGTCAAAGTATTGTTATATTATTAAAATTGGTATATCCGTCAACCGGTTGCACCCCTACGTGCAACCCTCAGAAGTCTGAGACCCTTACCTTTTAATACGTGTGATGCCATGCACGAGATCGGTGGCAATGCTGAGATTCGAACTCATGGTCCTTGGCTTATGAAGCGAGAACTTAACCCGCATACCACCGCGGCCCAGTATACTAGACCATCTTCCGGGGAAGTCCCTTAAGTACCGTCTCCATCAATCTTTCAAATGTGACTGGAGTATTGCAGAGCCCGAATGGCATGACTGTGTACTGCCACAATCTTGAGCCGGTGGTGAAAGCTGTCTTTGGAGTTCTACCTGCCAGCGTATCTCGTCTATTCTTTGTCAGGTTGTGTGGTTGACAATAATGTACGCAAAAGCGCTATTTTGTCAGCCCCCTCCTTCTTGGCGAGGGGAAGTCTTCTAGGTGATTACCAAGTTGGTTGGGCATTTCCACTGTTGATCTTATGCTGACCCACCTTTGTTCTTCCCCTTCTGCTATTTCCGGTATTGAAGGCGTCCTGGTACTTCATGACCTAATCACTCAATTTGGACTTGAGTGAGATGACGACTAACTTGTCCAATTCTATGACAAGTTCCTGGCTTGGCTGAAGGCACTGTGTAAATTCCGAATCACCAAGGAAATTGATAAGCAGTGTCCCAAAATTCATGGTCATTTCTTCAAGGTCATCGGATAATAATCGATATTCATTACCCTTATTCGTCCAAATTCATCTACACGCAACAAGGTTTTCCCTAGTGCGATTCCTCATCCAATCTTCTCATCATGAAGCTTGGGCTCGAACATCACGTTTCCACTGCTCGCATCCTCGTCCAGAAGAGCGTCCAGACTGGTTTCAGCCCTCGCAAGTACGCTTACGTCTTCGGCCAACAGGACACAAATAATCTTTTGTTGTTGTTGTTAAAATTGTTTTTCCCGTTAACCAGCTGTCATCCCCCTAAGGACGACAGCCCTCAGAAGTCGAAACTTGTGCGAGCTAAGGATTAACGAGGTCTTACCTTTTAACGTGCGATTCCTAGCACGAGACCAGTGACTATGCTGGGAATCGAACCCACGTCCCTCTGATTGATAGACTAGCGCTCTACCATCATGACCACTGCGGCCCATCTCTTCACTTCTTCCATGAAGCACCAGCTCTTTTCTCCGATGACGACTAACTTGTCCAATTCTGTGACAAGTTCCTGGCTTGGCTAACGGTACTGTGTAAATTCCGAATCACCGAGGAAATTGATGAGCAGTGTTCCAAAATTGAAGGTTACCGCTTAAAAATTGGCATTCATTACCCTTATTGGCCCCATTCATTTTAATTTTCTCACCATGAAGCTTGGGCTCGAACATGACGTTTCCAGTGCTCGCATCCATATCCAGGAGAGCTTCCAGAATGGTTTCAGCCCTCGCAGGTACGCTCACGTCTTTTTCCAACAGGACACAAACCATCTCTTCACTTCTTCCATGAAGCACCAGCTCTTCTCTCCCTTGACACGTTGGATGCCGTCAGCTCAAACCCTCGGGAATTTATGATGTCCATTCCAATGATAAAAATATCATCTTAGATGTTTGCTACTAATGCTCGTTTTTTCACTTAAGTGCTGCCCAGTATCAGTTCAATTGGTAGTTCACCTGCATCTAACAGCATGGTGCGAGGCTCGTTGTTAATGAGACCGTTAACGAAGATAACTTTGTTTTGTCGTTGACTGACGGCGACATATGTGTTCATAACCGGAATTTGCTGGATACAGGCCGATGATTGCCCTTCCTCATCGCCCTTTTTCAAGTTTTCCTCTGTTTGGTGTCGATTCTTTGAATCAGTCCTGCTGAGAGTATTTTCTGACCTTCTTTCCGGTTGTTTCTAATTCTCTTTCCTCCATCTCTTACTTCAATTCTGTGACCTTCGAGTCACCAAGCGAACTTTCCTCGGAAACATTTTCTCTTTAAACGGCCACTGTTGAATACGATAACACATATTTTTTCATAACATCTGGCTTATAACCCTACTGTAATAAAATTGCGCTCTACTATAATTCAGTAATTTATTTAAGACTTTTTACATATAGCACTATCGCTGAGCTAACTCTAATAGAAACTAACTCTAAACTGCCATATGTGGCCTGGAGTCCCGTATTTTTACCCGTAATAGGCTTCTGTTGGATCATTCTGTGTGGTCGGTGGATCAGCGGTTTAAGGCACGGGCCGTTCGAAACTCCAGCATAGCGATAGTCGGTTCGAGTCTGATGTAGGTACGAGAAATTTTTCTCAACTACTATATATCGGATCGATAGGCGACCGCATGCCTTGTTGAAAAGCAAGTGTATGGTGAGTTGTCTAGATGCCAATCTCGGGTTTTCCTACAGCTGAAAAGTGAATACATCACCTGAAACATCAGTAAGTCGCTCCGGAGCGCCACGGAAAATAATAATAATAGCCGTCCTCTACCCGCACAGGCTATGCCTTTGGGTACACTCAACGAGTGTTTATGAGGAAGTATTATTATATTATATTATTATTCTAGAAATGCCGGGAGAAGTTTCCGTTATTAAGAACGGTTGGGAACACTTGGTGAGCGGTCTAGATGATAAGCGGTTAGGTCCGGCTCCAGAATCGTTACATTACTTTTGCTTTTGTTCTTCTGAATGTTGGTTCGAAAATTGAGCCAACTCAACTCTAGTGCGGCTTGAACTAGATGGTTTGAATTCGACTTTTTGAGAAATTCATCTTCAGGTAGATCGCAATAATAATTGAAGGGGCAAGTGGAAGAAGGGGTCAAGTAACATTTTATGTGCATATATAACTTTCCCGTCAGGATTTGCTTCTATTCTTCATATCTGTGCAGATACACAGTGGCAGAAGGGGCTATGTAACATTAAACATCAAGGACGCTAACTTTACTAAAACGTATTTTTCTCACAAACACATATTTCTAACATAACTCCTTCTTCCACTTGCTCCTTCAATTGCTTATCGATTCTTTTTGCAATCTTGCAACAATGTTACATTTGCGTTAAATTGAATCAAATTTCTTTTTTATACCTTTGTAACGTCTGCGAGTAAATAACATATAAAGTTATTTTATTACGTTCGTCTTTGATGAAAATGAAAAACCAGTATCAATAATACTAATTCAGTCACTCAATACCCTTTTCCAATGCAACTTCAACTAACGACGAACGTAGAATACCGTTGCCGAATCAGGCAATGAAATATGATTAGGATTAAAGTGGAGATATCATGTAAAGTTCAAAAATTGATGTTGTTACTGAATATGCATAATTATTCTATTCAGCCTATCATGAAGCCGAATTGCACCTTATATATTTGAATAGAGATTGCCATCGCTAACCGAAAAAGTTTTACCAAGAATTTGTAGTAGTTATTAATGGGGTCTGAAAAATTCATGTTGAACATGACGCATAAAAAAAATGGGACGTCACACAACCATACAGATATAGGTCATGTTATTTATTACCTCGTTGTCATATGAGCCATCTGAAACCGAAATAACTATTTATTTATTAATCGCAAAAAATAAAACATTTCCGACCCGAGTGTTATTTACTGCCCGACGCGAAACGGAGAATAGTAATAAACGACTTGAACATATTCTTAATTTTTTCTGCGTTGTCTATTTCGCTTTCAGATCTAATAATGGAGTTTGCTCTTTTTTGAATTCGACTGTAATTATTGCCCTAGTAACATGTAGAAAAACGTCAATACAACTAATACTTAGTCTAAGATCCGAATCAGAGACGATCTTAACCCATCTGTTGAATGGATGAAAAGTATTTTATATCAAATTTAGTATGTTGAAAAATATATCGCGAGTGGGTTGGCTAAGAAA
Organism: Chrysolina americana; assembly: GCA_958502065.1. Lineage (NCBI taxonomy): Eukaryota > Metazoa > Arthropoda > Insecta > Coleoptera > Chrysomelidae > Chrysolina > Chrysolina americana. The sequence continues at coordinate 37,665,666 of OY293410.1, read as the reverse complement.
TTCCTGGCCAGACTATAATTATTTGAAAATTCAAAAATTATTTTGTATTGTAACGATTTCGAGACCGGCCCCGAGACCGGCCCTGATCTAATTAATTATGCACCCTCTCAACTACGACAGCATATCTGCGAGAACAAGCTGGAATAAAATCGATCGCTTCGATACTGTTCGAAGAGCCATCTAGATGTAATGTTCTATACTCCCGAATAATCGAGATTCGTGGATGGAATCTGCTTGGGAGTATATAAGCTGGATAGTCAGAGTTCAGAGTTAGTTACAGTTCCAGAGTTCGCAGATAGAGACTGACACCGTAGAAATAAAATAGTGAAGTAAATGTTTTAGTGAATAATTGTTTTAAGTATTGTTTTAAATAAATTAGAACAATTAGTTAGTGCAGTTTTACTACAATTTGTTGTCAGAAGTCGGATGTTTAAAATAAATAAGTGTTCGTCTCGTTGAAAAATTGATAAACATTTATCGCGCCTAATAGACAGTTAGTGACCCGTTGAACATTTGAGTGTTTGCAAAGTGGACAGTTTTGCGCGTCGCGCGACAATAAACTGAAAAATTTTTGTGTGAAATAAATAATAGACTAATATTTCGGTTAAAAACAATTAAAGACAAAATGTTTCCGAGGACAGTTCACCTGGTTGACCTTAAAGTTAGTGAATTGAAGCAAGAGTCAGAGGAGCGGGAGTTAGAAACAACTCGAAAGAAGGCCGTACTCCAGAAAAGACTTGCAAATGGACTGATTGAAGAAGGAGAAGACCCCGAAACGTTCTTATTCGAAGTTTCTGGAATTGATTTGAGTTCCATAATGAATAAACTCGACGAGACCACGAAATCCTTGAAAGATAAATTTCTGGAAAATTCGAACAGTTTGAAGGAGGAACTTCAACAAAATTCTGTGAGTTTGAAGGAGGAACTTCAACAAAATTCGGCGAGTCTGGAAGATAAATTTCTTCAAAATTCAAAGAGTCTGGAGGAAAAGCTTCTAGAAAATTCTGTCAGCCTGAAAGAAGAACTTCTTGAAAATTCGAATTGTCTAAAAGAGGAACTTCAAGAAAATGTGAAGAGCCTGGAAGAAAAACTTCACGAAAATTCAAAAAATGTAGAAGAAAAGATTCACGAAAATTCAAAAAATTTAGAAGTGAAGCTTCTAGAAAACTCGGAGAATTTGAGAGAAGAGCTTCTAGAAAATTCGAGAAGCTTGAAAGAAGAAGTTTGCAGTGTGGCGAATCGGTTGGAAGAGAGATGGGAACTGTTGAAACAGAGATAGAGAAACTCAAAGATGACATGGAGGAAGAAATTAAATTAATTAAGGAAACGCTTTATGATGAAATAAAAGGCGGAATCGAGACAGAAATCGGCAGAATAAAGGAAAAATTCAGTGAATTGGAAAAGCGAATGGATTCTGCGCATACCCCAGAAACTTACAACAAAAACCCAATGCTGGATCTGAGTATCAACCAGGAGGAAGTCCAGAAAGACACAAAAAATTTCAAGATTAGTGCTGAACCTGGAAAACTCACATTGAAACCGCCTCAGTTCGACGGAAATACTCCATGGTCAAACTACCACCGACAATTCGAAGCTGCCGCCAAAGCAAATGGATGGAATGCTGGGGAAAATGCTTTAGCATTGACACTGGCATTGCGTGGCGAAGCAACAAATATTTTACAAACGCTCACCGCCCAACAACAGGAAGACTATGAACAGCTGGTAAAACACTTGGAACTTCGCTATGGCCAAGCCCACCTTGAACACGTTTATCACTCACAGCTGAAGAACCGATGCCAGAAATCAAGCGAATCCTTGCAAGAATTTGAAGCAGACATTGCACGCTTGGTTGGCATTGCATATCCAGCCCCACCTGAAAGTGTAATGGAGCGACTAGCGGTCCAGGCATTTTTGGATGGACTTTGTGACCAGGAAACCGGGCAAGCCCTAACACTAGCTCGCCCCGCACATCTCGTGGATGCATTGGCACGCGCTCTGGAATTCGAAGCAGCAAAGCAATCCTGCAAAAGCCAGAGTAGAGTCCGGATGATTGAGGAAGATCCACAGCCACAGGAGCCCGCTAATATCGAGGCTGTCATGAGAAAATTAATGAAGGAAGTCCTGCCTGAAAGAAAACAAACAAGGTGCTGGAATTGCTGTGCGTAGCAAATGCCCAACTTTTAAAGAAGCGACACCGACACAGGAAAACTAAAGAAGGTCGATGAGGAGGGGCAGTCGTCGGCCTGTATCCAGCAAGCCCCAAATAACAACGCATATGTCGCTGTCCTTCAACGACAGAACAAAGGTGTTTTTGTAGACGGTCTCATCAACAACGAGCCTCGCACCATGCTGCTCGATACAGGTGCGACTAGGACAATCCTTAGGCCTACTTTTGCCAAAACACCGGCAAGAATGTAGTCATCGAATTGGAAGCTACGCACAGCAACAGGAGAGCCGGCAACTGTGTATGGTGAACTTCCGATTGAATTGACTTTGGGCAGTACTAAACTGAAACACCGGGCTCTAGTAGCGGATATCGAGGATGATGCAATCATAGGGATGGACATCATGAACTCCAGAGGGTTCGAGTTGAATTTAAGAGACTGCGTCCTACGAGTGAATGTGTTCTGCTGGCTGAATATGTGAGCGTACCGGAGAGGGCTGAAACCATTTTGGAGATTCGCCTGGATGGGGGTGCGAGCAATGGAAACGTGGTGATGTTCGAGCCCAAGCTCCATGATGAGAAAATTGGACGAGGAATCGCACTAGGGAAGACCTTGTTGCGTGTTGATGAATTTGTGCCGGTAAGAGTAATGGATGTCAATTATTACCCTGTGACTTTGAAGAAAGGAACAATTCTGGGGCACTGCTCGTCAATTTCCTCTGTGATAGGGAGTGAACGCGGCACTGTTAGTCAAGCCAGTAACTTGCCAGCAGAATTGGAGAAGTTGGTTGCCATCTCATCAAAAGACATGGGACCCTCACAGCAGCCCAAACTGAGAGAATTAGTCAGGCAGTATCAGGACATCTTCGATACTGGAGTGGGTAGAGGCGGTAGAACAAAGGTGGTTCAGCACAAAATTGACACTGGAACTGCCCGATCAATCCGGCAATCAGCCAGAAGACTTCCTCTGGCAAAAAAAGAAGAGGCTGACAACATAGTCTGCGACATGGAGAAAGACGGAGTCATCGAGCCATCGGACAGTCCCTGGTCCTCTCCAGTCGTGTTGGTAAAGAAGAGAGACGGATCAACACGCTTTTGCGTAGACTATCGTCAACTGAACAACGTGACGAAGAAGGACAGCTACCCTCTCCCAAGGATAGATGACACCCTAGACACGTTAGCCGGTTCATCGATTTTCTCGACCCTTGATTTGAAGAGTGGATACTGGCAGGTAGAACTGGCTCAGGAAGATCGAGAAAAGACAGCTTTCACCGTCGGTTCAGGTTTGTGGCAGTTCACAGTTATGCCATTTGGACTCTGCAACGCCCCAGCCACATTCGAAAGATTGATGGAGACGGTTCTGAAGGGACTCTCATGGAAGACCTGTCTTGTGTATCCCGACGACATTATTGTGGTTGGCAGATCGTTCGAGGACCACGTGAAAAACTTGGAGGAGGTATTCCAACGACTAAGAACCTCCGGATTGAAGTCCCAAGAAATGCCATTTGTTCCAGAGGGAAGTACGATATCTCGGCCACGTTGTCTCTGGAAAAGGAGTGGCAGTAGATGAGCAAAAGATCAAAGCTGTTAAGGAATGGCCCATTCCAAAAGACATACATCAGCTTCGAAGTTTTCTTGGCCTGTGCACTTACTATCGCCAATATGTACTGGATATGTACTGGGGTTCGCCAACATCGCCAAACCGCTGACCAGGCTTACAGAAGGGCAAACAAAGTTCCAGTGGTCTGAAGAATGCCAAGACTCGTTCAGGAAGCTAAAAGGAGCCTTGATCAACGCACCAATTCTGAGCTATCCTCTTCCGGACGGAAAATTCATTTTGGATACGGACGCAAGTAATGTGGGACTTGGAGCTGTCTCAGATCCAAGAAGGACAGGAGAAGCTCATCGGTTACTTTAGCAAGACTCTTAGTAAACCGGAGCGCAATTACTGTGTCACCAGGCGGGAGCTGTTGGCCGTGGTTAAGGGAGTAGAGCACTTCTACAAATACGTGTATGGACGAAGATTCCTACTGAGAACTGATCATGCAGCTCTCAAATGGCTCCTACAATTCAAGAATCCCGAGGGTCAAGTGGCACGTTGGATCGAGAGGCTCCAAGAATTCGACTTTGAGATCGAACATCGGGCGGGGACCAGCCATAAGAATGCGGATGCCCTATCGCGAAGACCATGCCCAGACGACTGTTCGCACTGCCGACGAGCAGAGGAGAAGGAGTCGATACTCTGCAGAACCACGGCGGTCGATGATAACTGGAAGATCCAGAAAGACCAAGAGAAAGATCCAGATCATGGTTTAGTCTTCGGCTGGAAGAAGAGTGAGCGAAGACCGTCGTGGCAGGAAATAGCCAGTTGTTCTCCAGTCGTTAAAACTTACTTGGCCCAATGGAACTCTTTCACCTTGGAGTCTTGAAGCGTGTGTTGGAATCGGAGGATGGCGGGGAAGAAAGACGTCAGGTAGTAGTCCCAGGAGCAGAAGACAGGAAGTGCTCCGAGAAATCCATGATGGGGTCACCGGAGAACATCTGGGAGTGACGAAGACATTCCAGAAAATCAGGCAACGGTTCTACTGGGCCAATTGACAAGCTGACGTCAAGGACTGGTGCAGAAAATGTGCTGTATGCGCTGCCAGTAATGGGCCTCGAACAAGACCTAAGGCCCCGATGCGCCAGTACAATGTGGGCAGCCCATTCGAAAGGATCGCCATTGACATCGCTGGCCCGTTCCCACAATCTGAACACGGGATCAAGTACATCCTTGTGGCGATGGACTACTTCAGCAAGTGGGCTGAAGCCTATGCCCTGTCCAACCAAGAAACCTTCACTGTTGCCGACGTCTTGGTGAAGGAGTGGATTTGTCGATTCGGAGTTCCGTTGGAGCTGCATTCGGATCAAGGCAGAAATTTTGAGTCGAACCTGTTCCAGGAAATGTGCCAGATGCTAAATATCCGAAAGACGAGGACCACAGCTCTACATCCACAGTCCGATGGAATGATGGAGCGGATGAATAAGACGATAAACCGCCACGTGTCCAAGGTAGTCTCTGATCACCAGAAGGATTGGGACCAGTACCTTCATCTGTTCTTGATGGCATATCGTTCCGCAGTTTATGAGTCAACCGGCCAAACCCCTGCTAGTGTTATTATGGGCCGAGAGCTGCGACTTCCTTGTGACCTGAAGTTTGGGACGCCACCAGGGCAAGACACCGCGGGAGATGACTACGTCAGTAAACTACGACAGCGAATGGACGACATCCATGAACGGGTCCGTTTGAACATCCAGAGCGCCAGCGACAGAATGAAGGAGACCTACGACATCAAGGCGGATGCTGGTGAATATCAGACAGGTGACCTTGTCTGGCTATACAACCCTAAACGTCGCCGTGGACTATCACCGAAACTTCGGATCTTGTGGGAAGGTCCATATAAGATAATGAAAAAGATAAATGACCTTGTGTATCGAATACATAAGCCACCACGAGGAAAACCTAGGGTAGTCCACTTCAATAGGTTGTCCCCTTACGCCGGAAACCACGACCAAGTCCGCACCGTCAGACCACCGGAGGATGAAATGACGTTTCAGAAGTTCATGTCCCTGTACTCAAACGGACAGAGAGTTCAACATGGAGTAACCCGAGAGGAGCCACGAGACCTTTTCAAGGTGCCTGTCAACTACGCACTAGCTCACTGTGTGGCAGAAGATCTCCAAATGTCCAGAGGCATTGCAGTAGTTTTCTCCAAGAAGTTCGGTCGACTCCAGGAACTGCGGGAACAGAACCCAGAAGTTGGAGGGGTGTTACAACTGAGGAAAGGTAAGAGAAACATCTACTATCTGGTTACTAAGAAGCGTTCTCGAGATAAGCCGTCTTATGAAGATGTTTGGAAGAGCCTTACGAGACTAAGAGACACGATGCTGGACCAGAATATTGTGGACCTGGCAATCCCAAAATTGGCCTGTGGGCTTGATGGGCTGGACTGGAGAGTTATAAAAAGCATGTTGGAGACAATATTCAGATCCAGTGGCATCAACATTCTGGTGTGCTACAACCATCTTCCTCGACCCAAATTGAAGACTGTGGAGTGCTACTTTCATCGAACGTCCAGGTGCAGATATGGAGAATCTTGCAGATATCTTCACACTCCAAGAATGACGTTTCGGGGCGAAACGTCTTTAAGACGGGGGCAATGTAATGATTTCGAGTCCGGCCCCGAGACCGACCCTGATCTAATTAATTATGCACCCTCGTTCAACTACGACAGCATATCTGCTGGCTCACGAATCGCCGAGAACAAGCTGGAATAAAATCGATCAATTCGATACTGTTCGAAGAGCCATCTAGATGAAATGTTCTATACTCCCGAATAATCGAGAGTCGTTGATGGAATCTGCTTGGGAGTATATAAGCTGGATATTCAGAGTTCAGAGTTAGTTACAGTTCCAGAGTTCGCAGATAGAGACTGACACCGTAGAAATAAAATGGTGAAGAAAATGTTTTAGTGAATAATTGTTTTAAGTAGTGTTTTAAATAAATAAGAACAATTAGATAGTGCAGTTTTACTACAGTATGAAGCCTAAAGAATTTTCAAATGATGGGTTGACCTTTTTTTTTCCTGGAATAACTATTGGGTTGGCAGGTATAAACAGGTAAGTCAATACTAGTAATTTACACCCATCTGTTTAATGAATGAATCTAATATTAAAATAAACGCCATTTCATTGCGAACACAATGATATAGGGTTGTCTGCGAAAAACCAGGTTTGAATGACGGTTGAATGAAAATGTGCGACAAAGAGGTCTCGGCGAACTATTTCGTGCGATATATATGATATAGTATACAAATGTTTCTTTAAATGAAAACATGATAGTGAGTAGATAGGTATTTATATTGAAAAATGTTTGTGTTCTATTAGGAGACTACATAAAAATAAACAATGCAAACAGTTGTAAAATTAAAATAACAAAAGAGTTATAACAATAATATTGCGTTGTATGCATGAATTTTACTATAACATAAATATAAAAAAAAATATCTAAAAAAATGTTCCTAAATGGATAAGTAGTATCCCGGAACTGATTCATCTGATGTAAAATTTTGATCGTCGAATTCGGAAGATTCGTCATCATTTTTTTTCTGACATTTCACCAGGTCATGTATTTTCAGATACAAGGTATGATAACCAATAAAATCTAGTGACTGTTCATCAAGTTCATTGCACGTTATTGAGTTCTTTTTTTTTCAAGAAGCTAATTTCAATCAGTTTTTGAAAGTTTCATCATTGAAATCAATTACACAGTCGTTCAAGTCACACAAAAAACACTTTTCAGTGAATTTTAATCATAATTTATTGTCATTGAATATAAGGATACAGTTCAATTATTGGATATTTGTCTATACGCAATTATTATTATTCGTATGACATAAGTCACACGGGATAGTTCGCTCGGACCACTTTGTCGCACATTTTCATTCGCACCAAAATTTCGCTTTCAAAAGATCGTCAGCCGTCATTCAAACCAGGTTTTTAGCAGACATTCCTATATTATCGTGTTCGCAATGAAATGTTTATTTTGATACATGATTTATTCTTTAAAAACATCGGTGTAAATTCCTAGTATCGACTCACCTGTTTAAACCTGCCAACCCTGAAGTTATGCCAGGAAAAAAATAGACAATCCATCATTTGTATATTCCTTAGGCTTCATACTTTCGATAGGTATAAAATTTGTAAAAAGTAATTTTTGAATGTTTAATTTATCATAGTCTGGCCAGGAATTTTTTAGCCAGCTCACTTGCGATATATTTTTTCAAGTAATAAATTTGTTATAAAAAATGAATTTGTTATAAAATACTTTTTATCCATTGAACAGATGGGCGAAGGTCGTTTCTGATTCGGATCCTCTACCAAAGAAGCACAGATGAAGTGCCAGATGCGACACTCCGCCCACCGCCTTTGATCTTTCTGGAGGTGTGGCAGTGACCTCGGACATTTAAATTGGATTGCGAATTCAAGGGCCGGCTATTCAATGTCCGTGCTAGGGCCTATATATTTTTGGAATGAAAGTAAAGACAAATATTACATAAAGGTTTCATTATAAAATAGTAAATATTGTTTAGTTCTTGAAAGTTCATTAAAATGCAAAGCTTGCGATTTTTTTTGTTGCTACTTTTAATATCTCTATTACTGTATTTTAAGAGATAGTATAATCTTAATCTTATAAATAACCTTATGAGGTAGTCAATTGGAAAATTACTACAAGGATGAGAAAAATCTTCAACAGCTAAGCAGAGCAAATACAAACTATAGCCAACTCTTGGCAATACCAAGCATTTCAAAACATTTTCAAAAAACACTTTCTCCAAACAATGAATATAAGAATAAAAACTTTCGTGTGGCGCTTTCAAGGTACCAAATAAACTTTTTTTGTCGTAGGCTTTGATTCGAGTCATCTAGACAAGAATCTTCGGTAGCAAATCTGTGACACACTTGGCATGAATGTATACGTAAACATTTCGAAATCAAATATCCACAAACATATTTGAAAGCATTCTGTTCAGTTATTAGTTTCGTATGATAATCAGCATCACTAACTCGAAAAGATGTATGCTGCGTATTTTAAAAAACCGCTACAGACGCTGTATCAGAGCCATGGTGGGGTAAGGCTGACGACGGAATTTCTGCTAATATTGTAATCAAAGAGCCCAAATCGTCTTGGCATGTTGTCTGTATGAAAATAATTAGTGAAAAATAGTTTCTGAAAAGCTCTAGAAAATTGTATAGGGGTTGGGTTGACACAATTGCCACTTTGTTGCCTAATAGTGCCGAAAAAATTCTCTAGAGCGTCTTGATTGAGCCTCCTGGTATAGAGAATGGGTATACCTTCAGATTTTAAACACTTTGATAATTCTATCAGTCCATTAATAGTTATTTTCCAACAACTTATGAATTTTATGTAATTGGTTACATCTTTGGCAATGCCTTTTTTATTAGTTTTGAATGCTTTGATTTTGTCGAGAAACAATAGAAAATCTTTTAAAAACTTAATTTGCCAACCTGAAAACGGTTTCTGGTGTTCCTTTAAACAATAGGGAGATTTTAAGCCACCTATTTGTACATCAATATACGTTATCCCTTATACATCGCATGCGCAATAGCGCTGAAACAAGGGACAACGTTAACAACCGATATTGCTTTACGTTATTAGAGTTGAAATAATGTTCCCCTAATAAAGGATATTGATTTTGCCATGGTGCCGCATGTTAGACATTTATATTTAAGTTTTATCGTAAACTCCAAAGTCTATGATAAATACATATACAAATTTTGAATATTCGAGTAAATCTACAGTTTTCACAATTTTAACCACTTTTTGTTAGTATGAAATGGATAACATTCCGTAAAATTAAATGTTATGGCAACATCGGTTCATATACCAAACTACCCCACCTAAACACTCTGGGTAAGTCTTGTTTAGCAAAACGAAAATTTAGTTCAGCTTCTTTCCTACCATACTCATTTGAATGAAAGATCGGCTTAACAACCACGTCCCCATCAACGGGATATATGTTCTGAAGGATTATCACTCTAATCACATTGTGAGTTACACCTCCAGGATCTCTTCTCATAATGATGTTGTCAATCGTTTGTTCCATAGTACATTTGAACGACAAATAGGGCAGTTAAAATTTCAAACAAATCGTAAATGATTATTAAACTATCACAACCACAACGGGAGGGTTATCATTAATGTGTAAGGTTATAACTGTTACTGACATCTGCATGTCACGTAAATAACGAAAGAATAAGATGGCTTGAAAACTTATTTTTGAAATAAGTTAATTAACGTTCTGTATTTACTTTAATAGCGAATAAAGGGATATAACGTATACTGCTGAAGTTGTGGCTTAAAATCTCTCTGATATCGTGACGAATTGATATAATACATGTATACCTGTCTTCTACCTACATCTATTAATCTACTTGATTTGAATAACATACATGTAATAGATGTTAGCATCCGATTCTTAGAACCAGTTAGATTAATATGTAGTAAGTAGAAACAATATGGAGATGGTATTTCATCTGTGATAGTATGTATCACAGGTGAAGTGAAGGAAGGTTGTTGCCACATAGGTACCTTAGTTTCGTGAGAGGAAGATAAACCCTAAGGGCAAAAAGTGAAATTCTCAATACATCATTTGAGGGGGGAAAATAGCTCTTTCCCTATAGAATATCGGCTAAAGAAAAATGGTATAAGAGGTAGTAAATATAGATGCCCTGTTTTTGGAAAAAAATACTAGATAATCAACTAATAGCCGATACCAAAAAAAAATATGTGATTGTGGAATCTGATGAATTCAACAAGAACAATTCCAAAAATGACTCCCCTAAGAAAACGAACCGAATACGCAGACAAAATATTATGAAACTTAAGACATAATGGTGCGGTTATTGATGAAGGAAAAGGACGATCGCTGCGACAGATCGCGTTCTGTGTGCCTGAGCCTTAAATATTGTTTTGTAATTCTTATTATATCTTTATAGTAGCCGTCTAGATAAACATATCATATTCAGTCAAGCCGCCGCTCCGTTACAAGGTCACCGAAGCACTTTCGAATATGTAGTGAATACCAGGAGTGTAGATGAAAGAACTGAGTTTTTAAATCTAAAAACCCAAAAACTTAGAATAACAAACCACGGGAAACTGAAATGTATCTTAGGAGGAGGCTGACCTATAGGTTTTTTTTCCAGGAAAGGTACTTAGTAGCGGAATTGGGATTATAAATAAGAAACATTTTTTGAAGTTAACTTTAATTTTAACCCTTAAGTTAACTTTAGCTTTGAAATTTCAGTTTTATAAAAGTACCGTCATTGGCAATGCCAGTTTTTTCATACCAATAGATAACACAAAATTAAACATTGAAATAAAAATTTAACAGAATATTATATGTTGTGTCCTGCAACGGCCTGGCTTCTTGAAAATAATGAAATCAAGTTATTGAAAGCATTCCACTATTAATTTTTGTCTTAAAAAATTGCGATTCTGATGGTGTGAATTGTTTTGATTGTTTTCCAATTCTACATGTCCTTTATCAAGTATTTACTGCACGCCACCATTTTCTATAAAGTTAAAATAATACATTTCGAAGTTAACTACAACCTGTGACGTCATTCCACGAGCAATCTCCTAGTTATCTGTCAAAATAGTTTTATAATACCGGCCCTAAGTAGTACAACGTTCTTTTTCTACGTTCATGCAAAAAGCAAAACTTTATTGAACTATATTCAGTGGAAAAAAAAGCTCTTTATTGCATTCATCTGTCATTCTACTTCAACGTGCTGTCATCATGATAAACATAAACGTTCAATTCACTAATATTTAGCAGATATTCTGTGAGATTGGCCATACGTTTTAAACAGCTACATATTTTATATTATTTTGTATTAACGTAACCAGTCAGAGTTGAACAAACAATGCCTTCCCGAGAATAACTCCATAATCAAAACCGATCCGCTATGTTCTAAACCGTTTACCTGCATAGAGCAAACTGTCTGTACTATGACCACACCTCGTGATAACATACGCGCTCATGGCTACTATGATTTTGATTTTTATAATGCAACTGTGGTTATATAAACGTCAGTCAAAATTTAATTCTGACAATTACAGAAATGAAAGTTTTAAAATGAGAAAAATTAATGGAAAACTAGATGATGGTGATGAAATCGATAGTAATAATTGTTTATTTAAATTGCGTATTTCATTTTCCTTCACCTAGTGCCGCACCTAAATAAATAATTTTTTGCTATTTGCATGAACGTAGAAAAAATGTTGTATGCAACTCGTGCAAAAAATGTTTATTGCACTCGACGTATTGTCCAACTCGGCCTAACGGCCTCGTCGGACAACTTCACGTCGAGTGCAATTGTTGTTGTTGTTAAAATTGTTATTTCCGTCAACCAGCTGCACACCCATAAGAGTACAACCCTCAAAAGACTTGTCCGAGTTAGGGAAGACGCAGCCCTTACCTTTTAACGAGTGATGCCATGCACGAGACCGATGACCATGCTGGAAATCGAACCCATTTCCTTAGGTTTAGAGACAAGCGCTCTTCCATTACGGCCCATAAACGCAATATACACGGCAATAAACACTTACTTTTTGCACTTGTTGCATAAATATTTATTAAGTAAGAAAATACGGTCGAAATGAGGTACTGTCACATTTGTATAAAGAATTTTCTTGATATTTTTATTTATTGTGTGGTTCGTTTCTTGCAAATGTTCATATATTGCTTTTTTTTTTTAAAACAGTATATTCACGGTATCTTATGTCAAAATGTCTGCCAGTTTGGCCAGTAAAGCTGCTAATTGGATGTAGTTATGCAGAAACCTACCAACCCACAAAAATCTTGAAATATTATTAATGTGAATATGCATTTATTTAAGGGTCTTCATCCCTGAGAAAAAAGGGAGTCAGAAACGAATTTTTCTCTATGATTGATAGAGAGATGTATGGATGTATAAAGACAAAAATAATGAAAAAAATATTAAATCAAGTATTAAATGAATGAACAGCATATTTCCCCTCATTTTTGGGCATTTTTGTTCATTTCCACCATCAAAACTAACGAATATTTTTGTGTGGTTTTATCTCAGTAATGAAGTCCATCATTTACTTTGTTAAACGTCGATCTCACTTCTTTTTTCCAAGCTTCAATTTTTGTGTAAATAATTTTACAAAAATGTATTTTTTTCGCCATTCTTGTAAAATTATTTACACAAAAATCAAGGCATCGAAAAAAAAAGCGAGAATGACATTTAACTAAGTAAATGATACACTTCAATACTGAAATAGAACCACATAAAAATAGTCGTTCGTTTTGATGGTGGAAATGAACAAAAATTACCAAAATTGAGGGGAAATATTCTGTTCATTCATTTAATACTTGAATAATATTTTTTTTGTTATTTTTATGTTCATACACTAATACATCTCTCTATCACTCGAAAAAGAAAAAATCGTTTCTGACTCCCTTCTTTCTGAGGGATGAAGACCGTTAAACTCATTCTGTTATTTGCAGAAGCTTACCAACCCTACAACGTCAGGGCTGCGATGTGTTGTGGGGCTGGTAGGCTTCTGCAAATTACATAATGAGTTTTAATACATGCATATTTACATTAAGAATCTTTCTCGACTTTTGTGGGTTGGTAGGTTTCTACATAACTACGTCCAATTATAAATCTCCAGACGTTTAATGATGGAAGAGAGATAAACTTGAAGGCTTTGGACTCAAACAAATAGAATAAAAAGCCAAATTTTGAAACCCTTGATGACTAATTAGATTTATGGAGATCGCGTCTTCTGAATTTGTGAATTTTCACCACCAAGGTTGGCCCCGGATATTACGAGACCTTTACAGGCATTTTGCAGATATAAGGTAGTTTGCGCGTATTTATGTTGTTATTAATGTTAATTGCAGCTAACTGAAATTGGAAAAAAGTTATATTTTTATTCCATTAACTTTCGCCAAGCCCACTAGATCATTCGTTCCTTTTTTGCACCATACAGAGTTGGTCAAAATGTATGGACCAGCCCATTTTTCTGAGTTAATATGAGAGTAATCGAAAAAAAGTTGGGATGAAAGTCGAAAAGGGTATTTTACTCTGCACTTTTCTAGGAATTCAAATATTTTTAATATGTGCCAAAGTATCAATTGGCATATGAAAAATTCATGGAATGGAGAAGAAATACAAAAATAAAAGCTTTATCGGAAAGTGTACTTTTGGTATACTTTGAAGAGATGTCAAAAATTTTAAAGCCATATTCACTTTGGCCACAATATGTAATTCAGCTATTATCAGTATAAATAATAACATAAGTCGGATAAATAGGTCCGCAAAAAATCAAATATAGACAGTAGACCAATTATTGCAAAGATTTTTAAACGAAGCTCCAGGCAAGCAATATCTAGATTACTTAGGTTTCGGACGTCCATTATCTTAATGGGTTAAAAGATGTTTGACTTCTTTCAGTTTTTCACAACAATTCGATTGGTAAATATCTGAAGACGATTGCGGATACAAACAATCGAAACATTGTGAAAAAGTGAACCTATTTAGACGATAGACATCTGAAACCTATGTAATCATAGAAAATGGGGTATTGGACTCCTGTTAAGTTTAGTAATCCTACTGATGAAGTTAACTTGGTTAACGAAATGCGCATCTAGAAATGAAATTACTAGAGTGGTGAAGGGGAAAACTTCTGTTGTTCTCACTAAGTAATCAAGTTACTAACTACATCATCTTCAACCTTCAAACAAAGGAATATCTACTTATAAAGATAAGTTCATTTGGAAGGGACTATTTTTAGAATATTTTTCGCTTTTTTCCTCGAATTGACGAAGATAACAAAAGCCTTTCCACTCACTGGCAGTGTCGTGCGTTGTTTACATAAATCTTGAGGTTCAATAAAATACAAATAATGAAAACCCAATATAGAATGGAAACCTGAAATTATGATGAAATATCACCACATTCTGAGAACAGCCGATGCTTTAATTAACACGTTCTTTTATAATTAATTTATTTTACTCTTTTTCAATTCGGTATTCCTTCAGGTCTTGATATTTACGATACTGGTAGCTTACCTATGAAATGATATATTTTGATTCCCAGCTTCAAATGGTCTTTTACACTTCTCACAATGCTTCACCATTGTTTAATAATGAAAACTAGCAATAGGTAAACACAAATAAACTCAGAATTTGCCCTTCATTCAACAAAAACATTCCTATGAGCAGGGCCGTATTTAGAGTTCTGGAGGCCTTGGAACAACAAGGAAGTGGATGCCCTCAGGCCCATAAATTATTTTCCAAATGAAATGAAACATTTTTCAATAAATAATTCATTGTGAAACTAACTAGATTCTTTTAGCAGTTAACAAACATATATAAATATGATCCGAAATTTTAGCATCAACAAACGGAATCTACCGAGTTTTTTTCGCCCAAAAATCGATGATGATTTTTCTAAAATTCAGTTTCCGAAGTAAATCACGTTCAATGCTCAGGAGAAATGGGTTTGATAGACGGTTTTGTCTCATCGTGGTTCGAATTCTATTTTTGAAAATGAGCGCCCTACAGTGCAATTTGATACCTACAAAACCAAATACATTCTAAATGCAATTTCAAGGTTTGGGAATGTAGCTCTGATATTTTGATTTTCGAGAATTTGGTAGTAGAATAGCTCTGGAGATGTTTTTTTGTCTTTTCTGTAGTCCTTTTTGTATAAGCCGATCAAAGATACAAATTGAATCAACTCATTACCAAGACTAGGTTCTAAATCATCCTTGTATACTTTCACCAATACCTCTCCTGCAGCATGCAAATTTTCAGCATCCATCTCAAGATTAAGAACACATAGCTGGTCGACCCCTGGGATAAAGCCAGATAATTTGTTTTAATTTTTCGGCGACAGATTTGCGTCTTGTGCTTTCATGTAAATAGTCTATTGTGGAGCCCCTCTTTTGTGGGGGCCCCGGGGCTATAGACCCTGATTCCCCTCCCTTAAATTCGGCCCTGCCCATAAGCCAACGACCCAATCAAACACAAATATTTTGTTCTTGTTGTGTCAAATATCAAATGAAGCGTTGCCGTACTGATCAGACAGTATCGACAACGAGAATATTAATGAGCATTTATATATATTATTGTTTATATATTTCACAAAAGCCAGTATTTTTGGGTTTTAGATGCCATGAACATACTGACAAAAATCAAAATCAAACTGGCGTGATTATTGTATCTTTAAAAATTGCGACATGGCAGCAATGTCATGATGACGAGTGATAATATTTTGAAAAGATGTTACTCATCTAGGTTATGTTACTTGATCAAAGGTAGGAATGGAATGGTACAAGAGCCGGAAACGGACGTAACAAATAAACCAAGACTCAGTAGACAAAAGTTCTAGTTTTTCTCATTGGTTGATTCACGGTTGGTTGTATACGTTCAGTTCAAACTCCGGAATGACTCACTAATGGATACAATGTGAACCCATTTATTAAATGTCATTCAAATTCTCAACCATTGATAAGTCCATCTGTAGTTCAACTGGACCTTTACATCTGGCTCTAAGTGAATCATCAATCGATTTGTTCATTACTCCAAAAGGTGCTTTCTTTTAGTGGCATTGTTTTTTTTTTCAGGATTATGGAGGCACACTTCAATGGTCAAGCAAAGAGCAGAGTTACGTATTAGCCTCTTTTTACTGGGCGTACATCATTTCGCAAGTAGTGGGTGGACTGGCTACCCAAAAATTGGGCACGAAGCGAGTCTTCGGCTACGCTCAGTTAGCTACTGCTTTGTGCAGTTTGAGCATTCCATTGGCTAGCGAAACTCATTACGGTATCGTCATTGCTTTGAGGTTTATACAAGGATTCGCATCGGTAAGTGAGACAATTTAATTGAGCACCGTATCTCGGAATAATAAGGTTCTATCAGTTTGAAACTCAGTATTGAAAACAGTTATATACAGGAATAAATCGCGACAGTTTCTTTCTTCATGAAAAAAAAAAAATAAAAATAATTATTTGGAATGGTATTTCTTAACCCTTTGGGTTCATTCGGAAAGTGAATTTTTTTATTTTTAGAGAATATTTTGAGCATCAAGGAATATCAGACAGGATTTGGTTGTTTCAAGTTTTTCCAAAACAGAAAATCAATTATATATATTTTTTACGAATACTGCCATTGCGAAGTTAGTCGTTGCCTCGTAAATAAAGTGCCTTCTATCCGAAACCGCAAATTGGCTTCCCATTGTTGACTCAGTTTTTTTCTGTTTTGCGTCCAAAAGTTGCCGTTTTGCCACATTGCCAAACTGTGCTGATGATGACCAACAATTCTGAAATACGCGTATTATAATGTTGCTGCACATATAAGGGTTACACCCAACATTTTGGCATTCATGTATAAAAAATGAGAAAAGAAAAATTTCTATGTTTTCGTACCACTTTAATTTGTAACACTTCGTTACTGCAGTTTCGTCCTATGGACATTCTCAAACAACTCATGTATATTTACATACAGTGCTTGCTAAAAGTCTCCACCTCTCGTAACAGTTGAACCAAAGAAGATGGCGATTCAGAACAAAAAGTGGTTCGATTAGATTTACTCAATTATTTTTTTCACTATAAATTGATTTCTGCAAATCCGAAGGTTGCCTTTGAGATGGTACCAACTTGAAAGGGAACGGGGGTTGCGTTGCACATCAGAGAGATATATGTATAGTTCGTCGAAATACACTTCTTTCAACAGATGTCTATTCTATATTCATCAGATTTTCTAAAACTGAGAAGTCGAAGACCCGTTCCCATGTTTTACAAGCAATTATATTTTGACAACTTTTGCTTTCGACATTGAATTTATTTTTGATTTTATTTTGTTTTAATGGTTTATATTGAACTTGTTATCTACTCCCTTTCTAGTTTATTATTCTGGTTGAATTCACTTCTTGTCTTATGATTTATTATTTATGCGTAAAGCAATAATATAAATTCGTGTGCTGGAGTAAAATGCACTTCAAAATGAAAAATGTATACTAAGAACTAAGGATAGAACATCAACACATTCAGTACAACAGTGTTAACTCTAAGAACACGATTTTTCGAGTAAATGTTCAGATTTTTTATTTGATCTGCCGCATTTTGAACATTTCATGAATCTAGGATGTCAGAGAACCAAATGACGACAACTCACTCAACATTATTCATTATTCAGTGGAAGAGCCTTAATGTTATTTCTTGTTCGAATTTTTATTTTTTTGGAGAGGCTTAGTGCTTAGTCTTTTCGTTAAATGCTCGAAGCACTAATCAGTGAGAACTGTTTCAAGAAAGTGCTCGAGAGCAAAATGCTCACGAACACAAAAGTGCTTTGGGTGCTTTCATTAGCACTAAGGACTGTGCTTTGGGTCAACTCGTGAAAAGGGTCACACAAAGTTTCCTGAAAAGCGCAGAAGTATTAGGGAATCTTTTCTTGGGACAATTTTTCATCGAACATAACTTGACGGGATAGATGTATCGTAATACAGAAGAACACATAATTGAAGGGTCTCAACATTTTTTTTCAGTATAATTGGCTAGCAAGGTTTATGGATAAAGTATATCCTAATCAGTGGATTGGATGACGTGGGCTGATTGAGTGGCCTGTTCGCTAACCAGATTTTAGTCCCATGGCCTTCTTGTGGGGTTATTTCAAATCGAACCGAATAATCATCTGACAATAGTTTTATAAAAGTAGCCGAGTTGTGGAGTCGAGGCAAGTTGGGATCCGAGCGAAAAAAGCAGCCAAGTATGTCTACCAAATCTCCGGGAATACCCGATCGACCAATTGTCGTACCGATTAATTGAAAAAAATAAATGTTGATGGGCTATTGAAATAATCAATGAAATTAATATATTTTAGGGAGCGAGCGAGTATAATGACTTTTTGATTAACTTCACTGATGACTGGGTTAAAATTGTCTGGAAATTTAACCCTCATATTCGGGAAACCAATCTCAAATAGAAAACTCTCTGAATTGGGTTCCTTGGTGATGACATGAATACGAAATGATTTGTGCTACAGGGCTGTATTTTTCAGCCATACATTTTTCATATTCGGTTGTAGAAAATGATGGCTTTGCAATAAATTCATTTCACTTGTGAACCAAAAGTGGATGTTTTGAATATGAAGTTCTGCTACTAATGAATTTTAAATATTAGTTACTGAACATACTTTGTTCTAGCATAAATACATTTTGACAGTCGATTTTGTTTTGTAAAAGGTTAATTTTTTTGAAACATGTAGGGACTTCCTTTGGTATCCAGGCTCGGATTTTTCAACCCTTACACGAGCAGATTGTGTTGCAAAAGGATCATTTCGTTTATTAGTTATCGACTTCCCTTGAGATTCAGTGGTGGAATTTGCATTTTGTAAAATAATTTTTCAAAGAAGTCTTGGTTCTAGCACAAACAGACTTTAGTATTCGATTTGGTGTTGCAAAAGGTTAATTTCTTGTGAAAATTATTTTCTTGCTTCAGGACCTAGGGGTAGATTTTTCCAAACCTTATCTTTTGAATGTTCACTTCTGAAAGAAGACTTGGTTCTAGCGCAAACAGATTTTGGCAGTCGATTTGGTGTTGTGAAAGGTTTATTTCGTGATGAAATTATCGAATGCCCTTGGGTCACAGGATCGGAATTTGAATATTGAATACTGAAAAAAGACTTGGTATTAAGAAGGTGCACGTCACTTGATGCGGTGGGGGCAATGACAGTCAGTCATTACGCGACGTCTATGGGGTCTTTTTTCAATAAACCGATTCCCAATAAACCAACGCATTCCCAAGTAGCCGATTACCAATTTACCAAAAATTTTGCCCAATAAACCGAACAAAAACAATAAATAAAATGCACTCAACTCTATTATTATATGTTTAATTGTGCCGAAAACGTGGGCAGTAACGGGTAATTATTCATTTCATTATTCATGGTGTTCCCCCAATTAAATCGAAAAATAATTTCAGCTTTGATATTTGAAATGCATTGCAAAGTGGTTCTTGTAGAAAACTTTGCCAAGTATTAAACAAATATAATTCAATGGTCGAAGGGGGCAGTAGTTGTTTTTTGTTGAATACTTGCCGACGACTTTACCTATTGTATAGGTTTTATTGCGGAAGATTGGATTACGTAATCCACCATATTTCATTATTAGTTTTATGGTCTTCCGTCAAGTGGTGTCGCCCCTCTTTCATGATCTCACCACAATAGTTACATTTTTTCCCATTTAATCGTCTTTGTATCTATTACGGTTTAGAATATGAACACCTTAGAGTGAAAAAAACAAAAATAATAATAGAATGTATGACTTTGACGAGAACTTTCAATTGATGAAATTTTCCAAATTCGATCCGTATATAATAAGAATATTACAGGTATAGACTATAACATTTGGACCTTCGATCCGTATATAATAAGAATATTACAGGTAAAGACTATAACATTTGGTCCTTCTATCGTTTTGAACTAACCAGCACTGTCAGATACTGAAATCAGATAATGTTCGACGCAGCAAACGACTTCAAGCTAAGGAAGAAGCTAGACATGTTGCAAGCGAAAGTAGACTGCAATTCGCCGAAGTTGAAGAAGATAGACAAAACAGCCAAACACAGAAAAGACGAAGAGAAAAATCGAACTAAAAATGCGAAGTCTGAGTCAAGAGGAAGTAGAAGTAGCATAGCATCAAGAAAGAGAAGAACCGAAATCGAAATAGTTATAGAAAAGAAGAAATTAGAACAAGAAATGTTGGACCTTCAGTTGGCCCTCGAATTGACAGAAATTGAAGAAAATGATGGTAGCAGCGAGTCCGATTCCAAGTCCGAGTTGATACATACATGAGTCAATTAAGCCTAAGGTGTAAGAATGGATGGACGGTCAACTTCCCTGGGATTATCAACATGACCAAGCTTCGAACTGGAATTTAAGGAATAGGTACGATGAAGCCACAGGTAAAAAGGATGAAATACAAGGATATTCAAAGGTAAGAGATTTGAGATATGACAATAATAATGAAGTAGTTTCTACTTCACAACATGAAAATCCAATTACTCTTCCACAAATAACGAAAATTTTGACACGACAATCCTTGCCAAAAGATTTACCGATATTTGTGGGAAATCCACTCGACTTCATTCATCAGTTTAGAAATTCATCAAAAATTTGTGGCTTTTCTAACGAGGAAAATCAATTTCGTTTACAAAAATGTTTGAGAGGAATGCCAGGAATTTAGTTCAGTCACTACTCATACTATTTCAGAATGTAAATAAAATCATAGACTTACTTGAAACTAGATTTGGGCGTGCTGAGTATATACTATCAATGTTATTGGATAAAATCAGAAGATTCCCTCAGAAAAAGGAAGAGAAATTGGACTCATTCGTAGTATTTTCCGATGATATCAAAAATGTTGTTGCTACCGTGCAATGTTTGGAAGAGAACGATCATCTACGCAATCCAATGCTGATCACAGAAATTTTGAATAAATTGCCGACCTCTTACAAACTGATGTGGGTAGAACACATCTCTAAATTGAAACCTGAAATAAAGCTCATTGAATTATCAAATTGCTTGGACGAAAAAAAAGCAAATGCAGTAGCACAGATTCACATTCCAAAGTTTGACAAGCAACAAAAATATAAATCCTTTATTGACAGTAAAGATGTCACGTTGACAACGTCCGACAAAATATCGAACAAAAGATGTTTTTGTTGCGACAGGGAGATTCATCCATTGAGCTCGTGTTCTAAATTTTCCGATTAGCAGTGGATGATAGATGGTCTTTAATAACTAAAAAGAAAATTTGCTTTTACTGTCTTACACCTTTCCATAACATACGTCAATGCCGAAAGAAAACAGTGTGTGGAATAGATGATTGCAAAAGACTTCATCGCACACTTTTACATAATCATTCTAGAAATAATGGTATTTTGATTACACAAAATGTAACTGAAACCAACAGCCATATTTCTAATATGAATACTCTTTTGAAAATCATACCTGTTATTTTATGTCATAATGGTAAAGAAGTTGAAAATTATGTTTTGTTGAACGTCGCTTCTACCATCACTCTCATTGATGAAGAATTTGCCGATTATTTAGATTTGAACGGTCCAAAACAATATCTCTGTTTGCAGTGGACAAACGAAGATGTCGTGCGTCATGAGAATGGTTCTAGAATAGTAAGTTTCACAGTAAAAGGGAAGAATAACAGGTCATGCTTGCAATTACGCCACGTACGCATAACAAAATTATCTTTACCCCATCAAACAATTGATGTTGATAAGTAACGCCATATTTACCCATATATAAGTGATAGAGTGATTTTTATGACTAATGCTTAACCAAAAATAATCATCGGACAGGACAACTGGCCACTTTTGGTCAATCGAAAACTTATTTCTAGGCTCTGGGATGGATCAGCGGTGAGTAAAACTCTCCTGGGCTGGGTAATTCATGGTCATTTTAAAAAATAATGGAAGAGCTTCAGATTTAGTCTGTCATATTGAGACTTCTAATGTAACAAGGGAGAAGGATGACTTGGATATACTACATGACCTTGTCAAGGAACAATGGAGACTAGACAAAATAGAAAATCCTCAAGAATTGGCACCATCTCCTGAAGACAGAAGAGCTCAGTTGATATTGGATAGTAAGATGAGAAGAATAGGGCAGAGATATGAGATACTTTGGAAAAAAGAAAATGTGATTTTGCCAGAAAGTAAAACGAATGCTTTGAGAAGACTTCATTTTGTTGTTGATAAGAAGTATGCTAAAATGTACGATAGGAAATTTAGAGAAATGGAAGACGAGGGGTATATCAGAAAACTTTCAAGATCTGAAACTCAAAAAAAATCTGATAGAACTTGGTATTTACCCCACTTCGGTGTAGTCAATCCAAATAAGACGAATAAACTTCGAATTGTTTTCGATGCATCGGCAAAAAATGAAGGTATAAGTCTTAATGATTGTTTGTTGACTGGACCAGACCTTTATGATTCTCTACAAACGATACTCCTGAATTTCAGAATAAAAAGTTATGCTTTCACTTCAGACATTAGGGAAATGTTTCTTCAAGTGAGAGTGAGAGAAAATGATTGTAATTCTCAAAGAATACTCTGGAGAGGACTAGAACGTAACGTGGAACCAGACATTTTCGAAATTTTGGTAGTATTCTTTGGTTCAACATGCGGTCCATGTCTTGCTCAAGAGGCTAAGAATAGAAATGCCAGAGACTATGCAGACATTTTTCCAGAGGCAGCGGAAGCTATCATACATCACCATTATATGGACGACTACTTGGGAAATGCTGACACACTAGAAGAAGCTAAGAAATTGATTCGGGACGTTATACATGTTCATAAGCAAGGTGGCTTTGTTATATGCAATTGGATAGCCAATGACAACAAAATCCTCCAGGACGTAGATGAAGAACTTTTAGCACGGGGAAATAAGGAATTGAAAGGTAACCAGGAAGAAACAGTAGAAAGAATTTCAGATGTTTATTGGAATCCTGTAGAAGATACATTCTGTTTTCAGACAAAATTCAACAAAATTGATAAAGATATTTTGGAAAATCACAAAAGACCAACAAAAATAGATATTTTGAAAATTGTGATATCAGTCTTCGACCCACTAGGATTTTTAGCAAATTTTATCATTCAGGGAAAAGTTCTTTCACAGAACATTTGGAGGAGCCAAATTGGCTGGGACGACGAAATCACAGAGACTCTCAATGATCAATGCAAACATGGCTTTCTGATTTGAAAAACATCTTCCAATTCAAAATTCCCAGGCAGTATTTCACATTGGATCGTCAGAGTAGCGAAATACAATTACATGTATTTTGTGATGCCTCTGTGGCAAATTATGCAGCAGTTGCAAATATCAGAATTCAAGAGGGGCAAAATATCCAAACAAACTTCATCACCGCCAAGACGAAAGTAACACCTTTGCGATCCTTATCGATCCCGCGACTTGAATTACAAGGAGCCCTTATGGGAGCTCGCCTAGGCCAATCACTAAAGAAGACGATGGACCTGAAAATATCTTCCCTCATTTTTTGGACAGATTCAAGAACAGTTCTGCATTAGATACGTGCAGAAGCACGACGATACAAAGTTTTCATTGCTCAACGTTTGGGAGAAATACAGGACATCACTAATGTGACTGACTGGAGGTACGTGAATTCGAAAGAAAATGCTGCTGATGATGCCACTAAAAGAAAAACTTGTTGGGATAGTGAGAGATGGCTGAATGGTCCTGATTTTTTGAAGAAATGTCCTGAAGACTGGCCAAAAGAGTTTGTTACTGAAAATGATAATGCAAGTATAAACCCAGAAAATTTGGAAGAAAGGCACACGCAAAATATTTTCGTTATTTCGTCAAAAGAAGTTTTGTTGACGCCTGATGTCAACAGATTCTCAGAATGGCAACGATTACTTCGAGCCACGTCCTATGTTTTGAGATTTATCGAAATTATCAACAAACGGTGCCCAGATAAGGGAGAACTATCGGTAGAAGAATTCACCAAAGCTGAAAACTTTCTGTTGAGAAAAGTACAGGATGACTCTTTCATTGAAGAAATTGCTGCACTGAAGAAAAATCACGCCTTTCCATCAGGAAGTAGACTCCGTGCATTGACTTGCTTTCTATCTGAAGAAGAGGGTCTTCTGAGACTTGCTGGATGATTGGAAAATTCGACAACGACTCCACAATCGAGAAATCCCATAATTTTGGATCCAAAACATAAAATTACAAGACTCATTGTTCAGAAATATCACGAGGATGTATATCATCATAGTCAAGAAACTGTTATAAATAACTTGCGACAGAAACTTTGGATTTTAAGAATTAGACAAACAGTAAAAAGTATCTGGAATAGTTGTCAGTTATGCAAAATTCGACGTGCGACTCCGAATATTCTAGTTATGGGATAATTGCCAGAATGCCGAATCCAACAGACAATTAGAGTGTTCATGAAAACGGGCATCGACTATTTTGGACCACTAGAAGTTACAGTAAAAAGGAGCCGGGAAAAAAGGTACGGAGCTATTTTTACTTGCATGACTACTCGTGCTGTTCATTTGGAAATAGCTCATGATCTGAGTACCAATTCTTTCATAAACGTACTCCGGCAATTTGGTTGTCGAAGAGGCTTTCCAGATGAAATTTACTGTGACAACGGTTCCTGCTTCAAAAGTGCTGAAAAGGAAATAACAGAAGAATTTCGAAAAATGCAGAGAAATGAAATAATGGAATTTAGTGTGATGAGAAAAATTCGGATTTCTTTTAATCCACCTCTAGTGCCTCACAGGGGTGGGAGCTGGGAGAGATTGATTCAAAGTATAAAAAAGATAATGAAGGTTATTTTGAAATCCAGATATCCACCAGAACATGTTCTTCGAACTGTACTTTTAGAATGTGAAAATATTTTGAATTCTAGGCCACTGACTCATGTATCTCTCGATTCGGACGATGCAGGAAGTTTGACGCCAAATCATTTTCTCATTGGACCCTCTTATACTTCTTTGCCATTGACTGAAACTGTGGATAAAGACCTTAACTTGATGTTCTGCTGGAGAGCTGCACAGAGGTTAGCGGATATGTTTTGGTCAAGATGGACGAAAGAGTATTTGCCAACCTTCATCAGAAGCAGTAAGTGGTTTCAAGACTCTTGAGGAAGGGGAATAGAAGTGGGAGACATCCGTTATGGTTGATCCAGATGGACCCCGGAATTTATGGCAGAAGGCTGTAGTCATCAACCTATACCCGGCGAAAGATGAAAAAACTATAGTGGATGTGAGAAACGCTAATCAAACCATATATCGACGACATGTGTCTAGATTGGTTGTACTAAATGTGAAGAAGTAATTGCCCATATCCCAGATCAATTACTGGATGGGAGAAATGTTGTGTTTTTATTTACTTCAATTGATTTATATATTCGTTACACTTTGTATGTTGATACACATTTATATATTGCATCTTGTTACCTTAGAGTGAAAAAAACAAAAATAATAATAAAATGTATGACGAGAACTTTCAATTGACAAAATTTTCCAAATAAAATTAAGAAATCGACCTTCGATCCATATATAATAAGAATATTATAGGTAAAGACTCATAGGAGTTGAATATACTATTTCTTACGCCAAAAAATGGGATGAATAATAGATAAAAATTGCATCTGGTGGGATTCGAACACCTATCTACATATCATATCATTTCTGCACACCAAAAAATTTATAAAAATTTCATTGTAGTATTCTGCACACTCGCATTTTACATTTGCGCTATGAAATCGAACATTTATAGATGTCATTAATGGTTGATTTCCCTATTAATGCATGATTTTTCGATCATTTATATCATTAATTAACTATCCATTTTGTTTAAATTGAAGAACATTGAACAGGCGTGTTACTACGCGACCGACAGAATACATATTTCACATCATGATATACGTATAATAGCGTAAAAATCACTTGAAAGTCATCAAATACAAAAGGTTAGTTTTGCTTCGCTAATGATAGTTGAAAATTCCTACCGGTTTATCACATAATATATTCGATAGTTACGCCTAACAGTGGTTTCATGATTGTCGTTATCGCAAAAACTGGGAAGATATTCAAGGTTGTTTACTTCACTAAACACTGGCCTGAGTCCACTACAAAAAATTAACGTCATTCGCATTAATTTCTGAAATTATTCTTTTGAATAAAATATTTATTTTTTGGTGAGGTACTGAAATGATAATTTATTGAACTTTATATTTATGTTTGCTAACAGTTAGTAGAGGCAGAAATGGATAATGTAAAAAAGGTCATTTGAAAAATATCGGCAAAAATTGAAATGGTCTGATATCAATAAAATCACGCATACATATTTCTTGTTGTGATTGTTTACATGTGAACGTGTTCACATCGCTGTATACGTTTTTAAATTTCTAAACTTTCTTGAAAATACGTTGCTAATTGCTGTGAGAGAGCCTTCTTTGTAGTCAGCAGTTTTTGGTGGTGTTGTGACTCTGTAACTGTAAGTTGTGTAATCCAAACCTCACTTCTAACACGCTACTAATCACTGGTTAAAATAATCGAGAGGTTGAGTTGAGAGGTATCAAACAATCACAGGACCAACTTCGCGAGGATATCAACAAGAAATACGATATATTGAGTTTAGAAATAGAAAAATGCAATTCCACGTTGGTCACTCACGCCTTCTTGGTCGCAAAAAATTCCAATACTTTTAAATAACTCCGGCACAATTGAAAGTGTTCAACGAGTTCAGTCAGACAGAACATGGCCATCGGTAAAACGCAGGAAAAAGCAACCCATATCGAAATAAAAACCTACTACAATTCCTGCAAACGCGCCCTACCAAAAAAGAACACTGTATCTGTCGGGGAAAGAACTGAATGAGAGTATGGCCCGCGCAAACAATATAATGATCTACGGAACAACTGAACAGGAAGACGACAACGCAATTCTAACCGAAATTTAAACTGCATTAGGAAATTACTGAGACACCTAAAAAGTTTATGCGAGTCGGTCCGATCAAGTACAACAAAAACCGTTCTTTCTCTCCAATTTTTTTTAAATGATATCGTGTTTTCAGGCAAGATCGAAGAGGTTGTGTTTTATTATGCCTCAAGGAATCTGCGTTTGCACAATTCACTTCTAGTAGTAGTAGTAGTAGATATGGGGTGGCCACTACTGCAGCCAGGCATGTAGGCTCCCATGGGCTCTTTTTGCCATCCTCCAGTGTAAAAATTCGAACGAGTTCGAATATATTGTGCCAGAGAGGTATTAACGATGTGAAAGAATACGGGGTACCCTTCTCTCTTAGCGTT
This sequence comes from Chrysolina americana, assembly GCA_958502065.1. Lineage (NCBI taxonomy): Eukaryota > Metazoa > Arthropoda > Insecta > Coleoptera > Chrysomelidae > Chrysolina > Chrysolina americana. The sequence continues at coordinate 37,638,041 of OY293410.1, read as the reverse complement.
TCCACCAAGTGGAAAATAAAAGGCAAACATCTGTCAGAAAACAACTACTTCTCTGGCTAATACCACGATGGACATTGAACTACATCTGACAAATATTTGTGCAACGTTCTTCCAAGAATACCCAATTGCAAGTGCTTGTCTTGTAATTCGACAGAAGATTATCTTTCATTATTGCCTCTCATCACTGACAGGGGTCGGACAACATTATAATTGTCCTGTCCCTGCCAAATGAATAATAATCAACTGTTAAACTAATATTTCCTCACGGATGACACTACGAACTAAAACAAAGTTGATCGCAGCGCCATCCGCACGGAACAAGACAAAACACTCTCTGGGAAGAGAAAACTGTAAAAATTCGAACGAGTTCGAATATATTGTACCAGAGAGCGTTTCCACTAAGTGGAAAATAAAAGGGAAAGATTCCTGTGTCCTCATCCGTGACATGATCTTAGAACAACCTCCTTCTCCTCCTCAAAATGAACCGCTTTAATATATCTGTGTGTGTGTGGGTGCTTGTCAAGGGAGCAAGTTCTTTCTCAGTCAGGCGTTGCGGCGGCCGCAGGTGATTCTATCACCGGCTACCCGACCCGCAGTATCCGGTTCGAGGCCCCTCCTTGGCTTTTTTGGAGACTAGTTCACCAGTTCTCACCGCGAGTTCCTTCCATCAACTTCCTCGTGAAAGTCCTGGTAGGGCTGCTTCTCGATCGGGTGGTGCGGCGGCTGTGGGCCATTAATTCACCGGCTACCAGACCCATAGCACCCGATTCGAGACCCCTCCTTGGCTTCCACCGAAGACCAGATTTTCCATCAGTTCTCGCAGCGAGTTCCTTCGATCCGCGTCCTCGTGAAAACCATAGGGCTGGTTCTCAACCGGGCGGAGCTGCGGCCGCGGGTTATCATCACCGGCTACCAGTCCCGCAACACCCAATCCGAAGCCCCTCCTCAGCTTCACTGAAGGTAGATTTTCAAGTTCTCGCATCCCTCTGTAATGTGTGAGTGAGACTATCGATGGGATTTCTCACTTATTAAACAATCTTTGGAGACTTCAATTTCTCAATCTCAAAATGGCCACTTGATGAAATTTCCGACTTTCATAAAAGTAGCACCCTGTTCGTCAACATATTGGTTGATCGCAATCTCTCACAATTAATGATGAACCCACACGATATAAATCCAACCAAACCCTCTCGCTTATCGACTCAAAACGAATAATCCCAACCTCCTTTGCTACATTAAAACTAGACCTCCAAACGGCATCTTCGATTATGTCACAGTTACCTGTAACCTCCAATTTATCACAGGCAAAGATTCTCGAAACACCATATCGGAACAAAGAAGAATAAACCAGAACGATCTAGCTACTACTTTGAGTACATTCAACGGAGATAATATTTATCAGTATCCCGATGTTGACTCCAAATGAGAGTTCTTCTGAAATTCTTAAAAACCAACAGCAAAAAACCATGGATTGATGACATATTGATCCACCACCCCTATAAAAAACGTGAGCTCTAGAAGAAGTATCTATCAACTAAGTCTCCTGAAGATTTTAAGGCCCATCGTTCTTACTCCTCAAATTTGTCCTAAGACCTAAAAACGGCGAAACAGAATTATGAATCAAATCTTGCGGCAAAAGGTTCCAAGGCCATTTAAAGATACTCAAGAACTAAACTCTCTTCTAAAGTTTCTGTACCAATGATTCGCGATGATAATGGAATTGAATCTAATGCTGCAACTGCTGAAATGCTCGCCAAAAATGTTGATAAATCTTTCTCGCCAGTTGAAAATACAACGCTACCCCAGGTAATGTCACAAAGATGCCAGAACTCTCTAACCCATGTGTATTTTACAAATGAAATAGTGGAGGAAAAACCAAGGAATGTCAAAACAGGTGTCTTACCTGGGCTGGATAATATACCAGCGTTCATTTTGAAAAGACATGCATCCGTTCTCGCAAAACCCCTTAGCCATATTTTCGAATACTGTTTTCCACACTCCTGTCTTCGCACTCAATGGCGATTAGCCTCTGTCACTCCCATATATAAAAAAGGAGACAAACTCTTTCCTGGGAACTACAGACGAATGAGCCTCGTGTCCGTATGTGCCAAAATTATGTAGAGGATAATAATTGTAGATAAACTCTTACCCTTTTTGCTTGGATACGATGTGATCCCACCTACTCAACATGGTTTTATTTATTTATTCCTGGAATATCAGCAACAACGAATTTTATTGTCTGGATAAATGGAACAGATTCCTAGACTTCTTGTCACCCGTTAACATAATAGATTTTTCCAAGGCGATTGACAAGGTTGCGCGAATTAGGCTAATCCAAAAACTTGAAAACTTCGGAATAAGAGGTCAACTGCTCAACTGGATCGAAGAATTTCTTTCTGACAGGGTTTCCAAAGTGAGGGTTAGTTCCATTCATTCTGATCTACATCAAGTCATCTCGGGAGTTCAACAAGGTTCGGGTTTGGGACCTACTCTTTTCTTAGCATATCTTTCAGTTTTGTCCACTGTACTCCACTCAGCCCATGCTTTTTTTGCAGATGACTGCAAGTTCTTTTTAAATCCCCTAACTAGTCATGCTGATCTTCAGATGGTGTGAAACCCGGAACATACATCTGAATGCCGACAAGTGTTGTGTCTTACATATCGGTTATAACAACCCAACTTTCGATCATCTTTTGGGCAACATATCGATTCCAGAAGTAGACAATCATAGTGGCCTGGGAGTTATCTTCAACAAAAAACTGACTGCTGCTAACCAGGTGACAGCCATTGACAAAAAGCTAACAGTTGCATTTATCTACTAAACAAATGTTTCGTCCATCCTGATAAAACTCTTCAGTAAACTCTATACTACATATATTCGCACACACCAGGAATATGCCGTCCAAATCTGGTCTCCTTACTTGGTGAAATACATCCAACTATTTGAGAGGGTCCAACGCAACGCCAATAGAAGTCAATCAACTCTCCTACGGCCAACGACTATCTCAGCTCAATCTATCCTATTTGAGTGACAGGCGTATCAGAGGCAATGCGATTTTGACCCACCGGATACTGTGCGATGACTTCTCTGTAGATCTCGCGAGCTTATTTCTACTACAAGGGATGTGTCCCGTTAATAAACTTGTAACCAAAAGTGGTTAACTGAAAATAATTCTGGTTTCGTGACAGCTACACTCTGGTTAGTGCGTAATACGGGACACTTCTATTTGGGTATTTACTGTCATTTGTCATAATTATTTGTTATTGTTGTGTTATTTTCTCTGCGAATTTTGTTGTTTGAGAATCTTCAATCTTTTGTGTTTTACAATTATATTATTCAATACTTATAATAATGCATGAAGCAGCTGCTGATTTTTCCATGATGATATTCTTTCTGAAAGTTCCAGCAGTGATGATAATTTTGTTGTTCGGGGTCCTTTAGGTATATAAGGCATCTCATGATTTGTACGTAGTAAATTTTCATTCAAATACCTCCACAAGTTCTTCCAATACTAAATTTGAAATTTGAAATATATTCTAATGACATACGACAGATCGCATTAACCGCTCACCTACGTGCAAACCCCGGTCGTTTTGGTACTACTAAAAGTCACCAGAATTTCAGGAATCAATCATGTCCCGTAACTCGCCAATGTTTCAGGAATATTTTATATACGGGACACAAAATGTGCAACCATAACGACCAAGTTTATTAACGGAACATATCCAATATGATAGTAAGTACGTGGACATCCTTTGAAACTGTGGCAGGAATCCTTTCGAACAACTGTACGTCAAACATTCTTTTCAAACAGATTCTTTACGAAGTGGAATACTCTACCTCCAGATGTCGTGACAGCCCCTATTACAAACAGTTTCAAGAACCGTTATGACTCTTTCCTACAAACAGCAGAGATGTGAAAGACAGTGCGTGCGGCTTTAACTTTGGAAGGTTTGACATACAAAGATAAAAAAACCGTTCCGATACCCCTTTTTGAAATAAAACACATTGTGATTGCTCAATAGATGGCAAGCGGGGGGGGGCACCTCAACTAAAAATTTTTAAATGGCATGGGGGTCATGTGTCACATCGTTAAGATAATTGAATTCTCTTTTCAACCATCTGAATTTTTTAGATTTTCGTTTATACGTTTTTTCACAATATGCATATGAAATGTAAGAATAAGTGCGGATTTGGCGGATCTGAATCCCTTTTCTTACCTGACCACGATAACTTTTGAATGGTTTGATGTGTAATAACGGGACAGAAATGTTTCTGAATGGAACGGAATTTTAACTTTTCAGATGGTTGTGAAGAGAATTGAATTATCTTTTTAACGATGTGACACATGACTCCTCATGCCATTTACATTTTTTTAGTTGATGTGCCCCCCCGCACCATCTATCGAGCAATCACAATGTGGTTTATTTCAAAAAGTAGTATCGGTGAAACCTTACAAACGGCTTTTTTATGTTTGTACGCCAAACAGTTCAAAAGTTAATAGGAGGGGGGACTATTAATAGCCGTACTGTATGTATAGTTTGTTCATTTTTATTTTTCACTTTGTTTTCTTTTTTATTATATACATTATTACATTTGTAAACTCATAAAATTATATTTCATTGACTATGCCTCTGCCCTTGTATTTAGATAAACGAAAATAAAATAAAAATATTGAAAAATACAGTGCAGCTCCACAAATAATAAGGAAAGCCAAGATTAGAAATTATCTAAAACGGTAGAATAATTGTGAAAACTAATGAACTGTCAGGAATAAAAGATTCACTATTTTAATATTGAAATAAAAAAAAAATCAAAATCTACTTTTTATTTTAGAGCTGTTAATAAACGAATCATTAACTGTCCAATATTTTCTGAAGCGTCAAAAGTAGCATTAACGGTCACTGTTTCCAAGGAAAACAAGCTAATAGGTCTGCTTTCCACCAAGACGACCCGGGTTCGATCCCCACCGCCTACCACTGAGCTAAAGTGGTTCGGAATCCACTTGTAGGCAAGCTGTAGGTTCCGGATTTCTCTTGTGCGAACAAGCTCTGCTTTCAAGGGATTTTCTACGAAAACCTGGGTGATTCGTAAAAACAAATTTTACATCTGTTGGTATAGGCCCAAGGAGATTTACGAGAATTGTGAGGTAGTTCTGGGAGTACCCAAGAGACAATTCGTACCGGAAACAGTGGTTAGTGAATACAGCCGGTTTTCAAGGAAGTTTTTGTAGGAGCCAAAGAGATTCGTAGCAATTGTTAGAATTGGAGGTTAGCTGAGAACATTATGTAGAGTAGATTCTGGTTGGTTTCCAGGTTTTACTGTGGTAGAAATATCCAAATGTTTCGATTGCATCCGCGGTAGTCACCTTCAGTGACATGGATTGAGTAGTTTTCACGACGTATCAACTGAAAGACGAAACATGGTCTATCATAACGTGCTTTGAATATTTTTAGAAGCTATGGCACAGAATGAAAGGTAATGAAACAGTATTATCTTCAGGCGTAACAAAAGGATCTATATTGATCCCATTATTGCACGGAAAATACCAGTGGGTCACACTGTATATTGTAGGACTCAAGTGACAAAAATATTATGTAATGTTCTTAAAATATGTTGTAATTAAAACACTGTTGTTGATCGGTGGAACGAACTCTGAGAAAGTGAAGTAAGGAAAATGTCCATGTTGATGACGAAATGTTAAAAAGGCGCCAGTTCGATTTGTAACCCGCAAAAGTGATTTTTTTTCAGAACAACTTTTATCAAATTCTTTTGGTAACAACTGGGTTTTGATTTTTTTTGTGCCATTACTAAATATACGTCGATTTTGTAGTGATTGAAGAGATAAATGTAATCCAGGCAATCACAAAAAAATCGTAGATTGTCATGTCATAAATGAAAATCTTGCTGAATCATGGCTTAATCGGCTTATTATTCGATCTATCGTCCCTGACATCTTATGGATTCAATACCGCATTCCTATGATGAATGATAAGATATTACAAAAATTCTTATTCATCATTATTCATACACAAGTTTTAGTGAAATATTCCAAATCAATCATTCAAAACTTTATCAGACTATTTTCAATTGACATAGTAAATCCTTTAAATTAAAGTGATAAAGACGATGTATATCTAATCTCTCGTGACTGGTATTAAATTTTGCTTGGAAAAACTCAGCTTAATTTGAATTTCTGGAAATGGTTTCATCTTATCTTAGTATTAATTAGTATGCTGAATCTCGCTACAAAGTTCAATTATTATTGCGGAACTATATTGTTATTTCAAGAGATAGGGACACTTAGGGCCGGTATTATAAAAAATTTTGAAGTTAACTTCAATTTTAACGTGAAGTGAGCAGAGTATTTTCGATTCAATTCAGAGAGCAAACTATCCGTGAACAGCGCTGTTTCGTTGTTACCAACTCATCAGCACCAATTATATCGATAGATAACACAAAATTAAATATTGAAATAAAAATAGAACAGAATATTTTATGTTGTGTCCTGCAATGGTCTGGCTTCTTAAAAAAATAACAAAACCAAGTTATTGAAAGCATTCCTCTATTAATTTTTGTCTCGTAAAATTGCGATTCCGATTGTGTGAATTGTTTTGATTATTTTCCAACTCTACAAATATATTTTCATCATGTTCTTTTTCTCTCGAATTTACTGCACACCACCATTTTCTATAAAGTTAACTTTAACTGACACCTCTTCCACCCGATAAAGTTAACTCATACACTTCAAAGTTAACTACAACATGTGACGTCATTCCACAAGTTATCTTCTAGTTATCTGTCAAAATAGTTTCATAATACCGGCCCCTAGGTCGGTCTGATTTCATCCCGGCGGGAAAAATTACAGAAAATAGCCATGTTGAAGCACAATATGAAATCGCGTGTCTGCCTGATCGGTTGCCTCCGTTTATAAAAAAATATTGAGTCGTCTTTTCTATACAATTACTGTGCTCATCTCGAACCGGATGAAATTTCGCATACCAAGCGCTGGAAACATTACCTCATCTGAATTCGAGTGGCAGCCACTTGAAATCGGTTGTTAAATATCGCCTGTCAATCAAAAACCGGTGAAAAAAGTGCATAGCCCGTAATCCGATAAAAATTGATAATTTATTTTAAAGCACTCGAAGTTCATTGACGAGTGCTTGCGTCGTTGTTTGTTTATATAAAGCGTATGCCTTTTTTTCGAGCATTTATTCCTTTTATTGCGAGTTCAATTCATTAGGGATTTTTTAATTTTGCTGAGCAATTTATATTTTTACCAATCAATTGATTGTTTACCAGGGCTTTATTGCAATATCCTGCAATTGCGTTTTTTAATCAAACAAGCATATCTGATCTATAAATTAATTAGCATTTACAATTTGTACCCATAAACAAACGCAACCTATCTGATCAGGCTTGCTCGCGATTTTATATTGTACATCAACGGGGCTATTTTCAAAAAAAAATCCATCTGGAATGAAATTACCCCTACCTAAGCTAGCTATGCCTATGTTGATGTAGATAAGGACTTATGGCTCTGATCCAAGCAGCCAAGGTTCGGCAAACACCAAAATTAATTTTTACAGTATATTTTTTCGAAATTTTATCTTATATAATATATTATATATATTGAGAAGTATATTCCCAAAAAAATCTACATTTGAAGGCATAGTACATCAGAATGTGACGTAAGACAAACCGTCAACTTGAACTTCAGCCTTTATTTTTCTGTTTCGATTTATTGTTCAAATGTTAATGAAATGATGTAACTCATGAGTGGACTTATCAGCACCCAAAATATAACCCTTTACGTAAATAGTATTCTAGGACAGGTAACATGTTTGCAATGTTAATTCTGAAAACTGACTAGACATGAAGTGTTGCTTATCCTTAAACTTGCTTTCACCGTACTGATGAGATCCCTAAGATCGAAACACGTGTCTACGGTTGCATTTTTACCAGAGGTCTTAGTCCAATAAAATGTCCTACTTGTTGTTCACAATTCCCCTCGAGAGCACATCCCTGATAGATAGATCGAAAATAATTTTATTGACCTAATGTTATATTTCAGGGTAAAATTCTTGGTGGGTTTGAATATCGTTTTTATGTTGTTGTACCATCAGTTTTCCAATTCTGATTGTGACCTTATGGATGTAAGCACGTGCAACTATATGAGCCTCCTCCTCACTTTAACTCGTGGAAGTCCTCGGTTTCATGGCCTTAACCATTTTATCAATTAATATTCCGCTGCTACATTGGAAAAATGTCAAATAATAACAATTTTTCTGGAAAACTTTCTCTCCAGCGGCACCTAGGCAATTTAGTGAAGCCAAGCTCTTTCGATATTTTATTGAATACCGATTATCTACTCAAAACACACTATCGTATTTTACTCCATTTTGCACAACAAATTGGCCGTATTCACAAAACTTTCAGAGTATGATTTCATTTTCGGGCTAAAGAATATGAATGAAAAGGGCTTCAGAACAGATGTTCAGCAGATCAGCATTATTTTACAGCTACTCCTTTCGAAGTAGATTACTCCCGAGAAATGTATTCTCATCTCAAAGATTTCTTTAGCCCAACAGAATTATAATATATCATTATGACAGAATACTACCTATCTGTTCTGTAGAATATATTTTGACAACAATGCCACAATTTACTCGGTCTATTCAGGGCATTAAATTAGTGTCTTTAAGAAGGCGATTTGAAACGTAACTATGATGGAGTTAATCCGTTCATAAATAGTGATAGTGTATAATTGTCATTAGCAAAGTTTGTTTGGGTTGCTAAGGGTGCCATAGTTATATTCTTAACACCCTTCTTTCCAAATTAATGGCGAATTTCCGGATCTTTTCCTTGCTCGCACAAGCTCCTACGAGCTTCTGAGGGATTTCTTTCTCTGGAAACCTGGAAGATTCTTTACAAAAAAAAAACTTTTATCTATAAGCACTGGCCTCGATGGAGTTGAAAGAATAGTCACAATTCTTTTAAAATTGATATTCTGGCCATTTCCAAAATAATTGGCACAACTTCGAAGCCGTGGTTGAACTCCATGTTCAGATAAAGTGATTCCTCTTGCAGTTATCAACAGCAATATAAAATTAAATACGTCATTTCTGTTTATTCGCTTTCGTTATATCAGAGAATGTGTGATGCTATATCCAATCAGACCAAAAGATGTACGAATATCTTGAATTCGACTGGATCCATTACCCATAACTTTCTTTATCGAAGAGAGAATGCGCAATCTTCACTCTTCGAAGGGTACACGCCTGTTGCAGACAATACTGAATGTGTTAATATCATTTATATCATAGACATTAGATATTTGCTATAGTCATATGACATCGCAATGAATCATTTGGATCGATCTGCACAAAATACGTCGATGTTTTTAACGGGTATCCAATTGAAGAAACATTTTTTTAAAGGAAACGAGTAAAATTCGCTTGATTCCGATGCTAAGAAAAAATTTGAATATTCTAATTTCTGCATAAAATTGGCTAAAGATGCTGACATATTGATCGTTACGGCGCGGCGATCAGTATCTCCGTCTCTTACATCATTGGCTAGAACTCATCCAAACGTTTACTTTTGCAAACTAGGCAGATGAAAAATTGGTGAGAAAAAGTACTACTCTCCTCGATGTCTTGAGTATGGAAAAAAAGTGCTAGATTACATATTGTTCTTGCATGCCTTCAGTTGTTGTGACACTTGTTTTCAACGCAGATAATATTAAGTTTATATAGAAACACTCTTTGAGCTGTACTACAAGAGCGAAATGCAAGTCAGTTATGCTACGGGTGAAAACTTGTTCGTCACTTTTTACGGTATTTCCAATGGAAACTTATACTCGTCACGTTATCAACATTCCGCAAGATCCATGACAGAGTGTAAATTCAATCTTTTCGCTTATCGCCTACAAGAGAAGCTGCATGGCCACATTCTCTTCGAACCTATTACCAAGTCCAGGCTTGGTATGATATACGAGAGTCCAGAGCAATGGGGTTGGAAAAGAAGCAAGATTGGGCTTACTCCAATAAATACAAAGATCCGAAATTAATTGTGTAGAGGTGCAATAAGGGATGTGGCAAAGCCAGTGGGTGTAGGAAAACAAACTTGAAGCGTTCTGTTATTTGTTCATGCTGCCTTGGAGATGCGTGTGAAAACAGCGCAGATATTTTAGCGGGCTCTTGAGAAGCATAAGAAAAAGACGACAACACGGACTAGAATGAGGACCTACGGTGTGATTCCCTGTACCATATAATTTTACTATTCATTAAATGAGTGAGAAGACATTATGGTGCAATAATTGTCGTCTAAAGAATTCTGTGTTACACGAAATCCGACGAAATCCCACTCCTGAACGTTGTGAAATTATTGGCAAACAATGTATAGGAGAAGACAACGAAGATGAAAACTTGGAAGAGTAGGAAACTAAATTACAAGAAGTTATTGATATCAGTGAGCCTGGACTATCAAGAGCATCAGAACGGAGGACATCAGTAAATAATGAATCGTGGATTAGTCTCAGGTACCTCATGATGCTGCGGATATGAGTAAACACTGGTAGAACGTATTCAGTAATCGGTATTCAGATAAGGTGAAATATTCAGCCCTATGCTGTATCACTTCTGTTGAAAATAACGTCACCGTTATTCACCATTTCCATTATTTTGCTATTGCTTGTTAATAGCAAAATAACGGAAAGGACGAATAACGGTGACGTTATTTTCAACGGAAGTGATACATAGGGCATAGGGCTGATTATCAGCATATAGCGTTCCCAATACGTTTGGTTGATTGTTGGTCTAGCCAGTCGACCAGTAAAAAATATTACAAATTATACACGATGGAGAGTCAAATATTCAACTGTTCAACTGTTCTCCCTACAAACTGTTTTACTCGAGTACAATTAACATGACCACGTCAGTATATCAACCGCAGATGCGGCAGTTTTGGGAATGCTATATGCCGATAATATATTTACAATATCTATTTACTGAAACTCCGTGAAAAGAAAATGCGATTATGCAAATTGTTGAAATTTGCTAAACTTGGCTGCGCTTTAACTCATTATCTATCTGAAAAATATTTGAATAAAAATAACAGAAAATGTATATTCTACAATTTTGGCAGAATATCAATTAGGACATTATACTTTCATTTATTTTTTAATAATATCAAATTTATTTCAACAACAAGTATAAGTAAATACATTACAATATACAGTAAACAATATGCACAGTGTACAAATAGTTGTACAATACTGAACTAGTATACCAAATTAGAGCAACACAATAAGCGATATGCACAGTTTAAATCTTAAGTTGAGTTTTTTTATTCTAGTGTACGTGAGAATCTTGGAGGTCGTGATAAATATTATACAATGTATTTCATTTAGCTAATACATTTTATGAAAGAACCGTCATTATCATTATGACTTATTGATTTAAGAAAATTCACGACATACGTTCTTTGTGAAATAAATTACGTTAAAATTGTTAACAATGAACACATTTCTTAATTTTTTTATCATTATCGCAGTGGATTTGCATGAACCATTGGCCAAGTTAATTCAAGTAAAAGTTTCAAAACCACTTTGCCTCTCAGAGCATTCCAACTGTAACCTATAACGCATTGCATTATAGTGTATACATATAACCATATAGAACCTTATTATTCTAGTTAGATAGCAATATTGAATTATTAACACACATTTATTCGTCAGTCTGTCACATCGATATAAGTAATTGGAATATAGCCTGCATGTTATTTGTTTTGTGAACGATGGGTTATGAAGTGTGTCATAATATTTCGGATTAATTGAGAAAATGATGGATTACGTAATCCAAATCTTCCGCAAAAACCTGTACAATAGGTATCGTTGTCGACAAGTATCCAACAGAAAACAACTACTGCCTCATACGACCGTTGAATTATATCTGTTCAATACTTGGCAAAGTTTTCTACTTTGCAATGCTTTCAAAATATCAAATCCTTGGATTACGTAATCCACCATTTATCTCAATTAGTTTAATGGTCTTCCGTCAAGTAGTGTCTTCCCTCTTCATGACATTTCGAATTGTTTGTATTTAAGCTTGATACATCTTCCGGGTTAACTTTTCAGTCTTCTAGTCAATCGTTGCATAGTAATATCTCGAAAGATTCTTGGTATATGATATTTTTTCGGGTTTGCTTCATTTAAAGCCGAAGATTTTAGGGAAAAACGTCGTTTTTCAATCATAAATAGTTTTTACTTCGTATCTTTGAATAATTTACCAATGAGTAGTATACCCTTTTGGAGATTCGTTACCTCATATCATATTATTGTAGTTTTTTTTTATTCTTATAGGTTGAGGAATGTGACGGAAAAATGTCAATACTGAAAAGTGAAAATATACCGAAAATAAATCCTTATAATATCTGGATCATCTAAACGATGGCAGCTGTCATACGTCTGTCTATCCTGAATAATCAATCAATTATTATGCTCCCACGTCAATAAATTTTTTTTTACGGATTATCACAACAGCGTATACAGTTATTTATTATTGATCAACAAATTTCTAGTGGTCATAAAAGTTCAAACAATGTAGGTAAAATGTAATAGATGTTGTGGTATATTATTATGGCATTTTTCCGTATCTCTCACCGTTTTGTTGAAGTTTGAATAATTTCTGGTCGATGTGTCGTGAGAAAATCTTTATTTTTCTGAGCACTGCAAAAAATTCAGGAATTTTCAACTCTTTTAGTCGAGATCCGTGTCAAATGGTTCAATTGATTTTTTACATTTACTTCCAATACAACTTTAACAATGTGTGACAAGGTTATCCCGGCAGGACGTTTAGATTTTGTTTCCATTTGTTTCGTGTTCACTATATATACATGTAACAAGCAGCAACACCCCAATGTTCGATCAATTTTATTTTATTTATACTCGAATCATAGGTGCAGTATCCATAAAATATTATATTATCAATTTTACATAGCGAATCAATTGATAGGAAATCAAGAGTTGAAGGTTATATTTACAATCATTTTGCTTCAAACTAGCAACCGACTTTTTCAGAACACTCCCAAACATCTGTACTATTATTAAGAATATGTCCCTGGTTACATATCATTGTGAATATTAGTTTCTCATTTTATAGCACAAGTAAGGTGTTTCCGAACGAGGCGATTAGCCCAGTATGGAATTTAAAACGAGTATAGTGTGACGTACATTTTATTTCATTCCTTTGAACAAATTAATACGTTACAAAAAACCTGTTGAGTCCAGTAGAAAATTTTTGCTGGACCAGTCCGGATTAGTTCACTGGACTAGATCTGTGAATTTTCTCATTACGGTACCCAGTACCTTGAAAAGGCATTTTCTGGACTAAACTCAAGTATGTAGTGTGTGTTTTACAGTATATTATGAAATAAATTCTTCATTTCGTCCTGTCCAGTGAATCTACCCATCCTGTACTGATTTTCGGCTATTAAGTAGAAAATTACAGTACCAGCTACCGTAATGTTTTGCCTAGCAACCATATTTTGATTTTCGAAACAATAACATGTTACTTCTGATTTTTGACAGGTTGACAGTTAAAAATATAAGAAATAAAATATTCAAATAAACATATTTACCACCTAGGTGCTTCTACTTGTAGAATATATTTAAATAAAAGTAAATAAAAAATATTACAAAACTTTAGAATTCACTTTTTCAACTTTTTGAATATATTGCTCCACTAAAATTAGTAACTTTTATTAAATCAATACAGAATACAGTTTTTTTCGAAAGTTTATCAGAATCAAACGATAGGCATTGTTGAAAAAGCAAGTATGATGTGAGTGCCTTGATGCCAATCCCGACGTCCATTGCTTTCTTGGAGTACGCACCGACCACCTGGGGTAGGGCTGTAGGTTTTTCTGGCTTTTACCGTATCTGAAAAAGTTAATACACCACCAAAAATCAGTTAGTCGTCCCGGAACGCAACGGCAAATAATAGTAATAGCCGCCCTCTACCCGCACAGGCTATGCCTTTGATTATATACACTCTACGAGTGTTTATGAAGGAGTATTATTATTATATTATTCATAGTAATATGAGTTTCATATCATTCAGTATGGAGTTTTGTTTGTTTGGTACTGATCTTATCACCCAATAAGCTTATTTGATGTAATCTGAATTTTATTGGAGTCTAATATCGTAAATGGCTGAAATTGCATAGCGAACTTTCTACTTGCCGTATTCTCTTTGACCCATACAAAATACAGTCTGAATTGGCTGAACATTTGCTCCGGAATCAATACTTGATGGACTATCGCACATAAAAAATGGAGGGCTGACTTACTTCATGGACGTGAAAGGAGTTGTATCGAAAAAATCCATTAATTCTCACTTGCATTTCAACCAATTCATAATGGATGTTGGATATATTTGGTGTTTCGTATTTGGACATGAAAAATTGATTTCCTATTTCTACACCACCTGAATTTGAAACATTAATGCTGCTGCGGTTTCGTCCTATGTGGACATTGTCAATTACTTCAGTATGATGTCAATAAAGGACGGCACTGCAATACCATTCGTTTTTCAAATATATGCCGTATGGAAACTTCTATTTATCATTTTTTCATGACGATCTCCTACCATGAAGTAACGGCTATTCATCATTTCATGGATGATTACCATTTTGGAAGTAGTTATTCATGGATACTAGAAGTTTGTAAGAGAATTATTCAAATCGATCCATATTTTAAGATAGACAAGGGTGTTGCTGTTCTAACAGGGATATACTGTTTATGCTTTCTTTAAATAGTGCCAATTGTTTGTTATATCTTGTGCGTCAATCCTGCTTGCGCCATATGCACAAAAAGCCGATTCCACTACTTATACTAGGCTAATGCTGACATCAAGCTAGTTGAAAGTGATAAATTTACTTTGTTAATTATATATATATTTTCTTTCATTTCACACGTGGAAAATATGTGAAATTTTCTGAAAATGTTTCTTACTATAATTAAAAATTTGTCTTTCCAAGTTATAGGGTAGTGTACACAAATCGCAATTTAGGCCCGTCTGAGAAACATGTATCGATACACCGGTCTGATGAAGCATCTGTCAGTCATTCACTTACTATAGTCGTAGATCGAGTAATAAATGTCAAATATAAATTCTGAAATAATTGTTTTCTCCCAAATTAGGATTTCGTCTGATTTGAGCAACACTATATCCACCATTTTCGAGATAGTACCTAGCTAATAGTCATATTAAAAAAAATACTGGTATATGAAATTGACCCTACGATTTCGTTTAGCAAATTTTTCCTTAATTATAGCAGAATCTAGATCAAGTTGAAACTCTCCTACGACATTGCGCAAACTGAGTCATAACACACTGGTCATAGTGCGATAGTGATATTAACAGAAGTTGGTGGTCCTGAAAATGCAAAACATTTTTGTCATACCATTAACCATGCGTATCGTAACATGTTTCTTGAGGCATGAGGCCTTTAGTAATTCTCCAAACACACATAAAACGATTGGCCTTCTTCGAAAGTGCACAGCTAGCTTGATGATCAGAAACTGAAAATCTGATTCTTTACATTAATGTATTTATTTCAGGGGCCAACGAAAACTCATTCTCAAATCATTTTCTACTCAAAAAAATTAACTCATAAGTTCACTGTATTATTTTTGCATAGATAACCTTTTCTTTGTAGGGTCTAACTTGGCCTGCTATGTATGCCCTTGTGGGGCACTGGATTCCGGTTCCTGAAAGGAGCCGGTTTATGTCCAGTTTTCAAGGTGAGTAACAAAAATGCTCAAAACCATCAAATTTTACAAAAAAAAAACAAGTTTTGGAATAGGACGGAAGATAGGAAACAATGAAACAATTTAATGAAGGAAATAAACGGAATGCTCTCGAATACATTCTTTGGGATACACAGGATGTTTCTCAACGGTCACACAACAACAATCAACATTAATAAATAACATTTTCCTGGAAATGATTGAATTACGATAAAAGGAATCTGTAGGTGAAATCAAATGTATCGAGTTTTATATTGTTTTGGAATTGGAAGTTATCAGTAACAATGTTCTATAGGGTCTAGATGCAATTTGTCATCTTGTCACCATGATGTCGATCAAACTTTCATTAAATTTATAACTATCGGTTCCATCGGATCTTCGACAACAAATAATAATTGTGTCACCTGTTGTACCTGACACTGTAAGTGAAGGTATATAAAAAATGGTCTTCTGATAGAATATGGACGATGGTTAAAAATAGTGAATAATTCCGTATTGGTCTGTAGAGCTGCCAAGTTAATGCTCAATTTCCATATAACTACCGGCTATCTGTTAATAATGTCCTTCAGAACTTCAGTATTTTCTTCAAAAGATTCACTTCTGAACTATATGACAATTATTATTTTGTGGAGATCTTATCAAAAAAAATTTACACGTATTTATTTATTATATTCATTATATACAAGATGTTTCACTGAAATGAGTCTACCTCAAATATCTCCGTTCATTCCTTTCGTCCACATATATAAAATTTCATTGCACATAATGTGGGTACGCTATATCTTATAAAAAATCTCTTGATTATCTAAACAATCATCCAATTCATTTTGAAATCTGTCGAGCCGTTACTGAGAAATGGAATTTTTACGTTTATGATTATCATTAAAATTCATCAACTGAAAAACCTATATGGTGGTTTCTGCTCTTGAAAAAACTTTTCATGCAATTCCTCAACTGTCTGATTGTTTTCGTACATTTAACATCAAATATTTCTCCAGACGAAAAATTCAAAGAACTTTGGTGACCTAGCTGGCCATTGAAAATCCATTTTGCAAACATCCTTTCATCAAAAACTTGTCGAATTGATGCATGATGTGGTGACATTGATCGATTTTGATGGTACATAATGTAATTTTCTAGTACGAAGACATTGTAGACCGTCAGATAACGACAGATTTTGCTGACTCATTTTCTCGTTTCAGGGATTTTAAACACTGAAAATTATGTCAGTGTTGAGCTCAACAAATGAAAATTTAGCGATCGGACTTGTGCTAGGCATATAGAAAATTCATTTTCCTTTTGCAGAAAAAAATTGTTTTTTTCCCAATTTTCTCGCTTTTGGCATTTGAACACATCAATAGGTAAAACAATCTAATAGTGAAAAACCAAAGCCATAAGGTTTGCACATACTTAAAGGGTTGAAATAAGGGCGCGATCTTGTAAAAAACTACTTGGTTGCTGATGCATTTTCTCGCTTATGGCAATCAACAAAATGAAATTTATTATCGTTAGGAACCCGAAAAAAAATTCCCATAAGCCGATCAGCTGTTTAAGTCAATTTTCCGGAAGGAAAATTTTGTGAATTTTTTTTTCATTTTCTGGCAAACTTTCTCGTGAACGAAATAGAGTGCAATATGAATTTGTTAATGTGAAAATCTGTCATGAAAAAAGCCATAAGTCTAGTTTGTGCTTATCATAGTTTTTGAAGCTAGAAAACAGGAAAATCAGAAGAAATTTTGTTAATTTTCTCGTCGATGCGAATTGGCATGTAGGAAGAAAAATTGATTTCAAGACCAGAAAAAAAAAGCCATAAGTCGGTAACATGATTACGACGTTTTATACAGTGAGGTCCTGAAGTATTGGATACATTCACTTTCTATGTTATTGGCCATTTTTAAGAAAAACCCTGAGTCATGTCGATTTATGTTTTCGAAAAGACACCCGGTGACATAAAAATCACACCTCCCTCACCCCCCTTACAGTGACATCCCCTCATCCAATTTTTTTAATGGATTAGGGGGTCAGTTGAAAACCATTGATGAGATTCACAAATCCATTGAAGAACAGAATTTTTTGAGGTTCCAAATATTTTCAGAAATTCCACGAAACCTATGTTATGGGTAGTATTTAGAGAAACCGATAATGATAATCTAGAAGATCAGCCCATCTTAGGTTACTACGGTACGTGTGGGTCCAGTGCTAGGACATGAATGACACTGCAAATCGATTTCAACATTGGTTCAGAACTGATTCGAATCTGGAAATGAATTTGATTTGTCATTTTGACATAGAAGTAATTCATCATTCTGGAACTTTCACTTTTTAAGAGTGAACTAGGCCTGAAGGGGATGCCACTATGAAAAAACGAGCTGGAAACTCTGCTTCTGAGGTGGTGGGGAAACGAGCTGGTGTTTATTATTTTCTCCAATGTGGATATTTTTTCTACTAGAATCCGACATCAATGTTTTACCTTTGAGCCCTAGGAACAGAAAATATCCTACATTGTAGAAAGTTAAAGTGTACCTAGATATTGCTTACTGCTGGTGACAATGTTATACCTCATCAATATAGAGTATTAGATACGAAATGTCATGATTTCAAAATTATGTAATCAGACACAAAATTTCTGGATTTAATTTTTGAACATATTTTTTTTGATTTTACGATATTCACTTACGTTCATTTCTGACGTTATTCCGAAGATTGTCAATAAATTACGAATATTTCACCACTTTTCCCATCTCCAAGAAATGATCTCCGAAATACCATTTCAAAATACCTACACTTCTGGTCTGGTAAATCCTATCTTGGCCACAGTAGATTTCGATTATTCAAGAGTCTGTTTTCAATTGATTTTAGTCAGAATTGCGAATTATCAATTTTTAAATTGGCTGCTGCATAAAAAAATGTCTGGTAATAGGAAGTGGATGAAAACTCTCAGCCGTATTGATGTTTGCATATCAAGTACAGGTTCTTTCATAATTATTGTGACGAAATGATAGGGGTATTAATTAGAGGGTATCAAAATAAGCAAGTTTGCCTGATAAACTCCTATCAGGAAATGATCCGCTTTGGCACTAAAACAATTCAAATTTGAGAGGAACAAAATGGCTCGTCTCGCTCACAGTCTTGGTCTGTCGCCTGAAGAAGTTAAAAAACTCAACTTCGCAATTTTTCTGCGCTCACTGTCTTGCTGTGTTTATTTTTTTGTGAACTTTGATCCGCCACATAGTGTCTCATAGTCACAGTAAACAGTGACGGGCATAATCACATTATTTTAAAAATCGTTTTTTCCGTATTCGAATGATCATCCGATTATGACACAGCAAACCTGTAGGCACGGGGGAATTGCGCAGTTAAGTTTTTCAACTTCTCCAGGCGACAGCACAGGGCAGTGAGTGAGGCGAACATTTTGCAACCGGTGCACTTTTTGCTCCTATCAATTTTTAATTGCTTATATAGTGTCCTAACTAGGGGATGAGGCAAAATTGCTTAAATTATCGTTACACCCCCTATCAGTTTGTAACAATAATGCCCAGAACAATTTTTTTTTCACTCTTAAAAAAATATTCAAATAAATGAATTATGTGTATTAAATATTAATCGTCATGCTTCCGACTAGGCTTTTATATGGCCTAAGAATGAAGTTTGCAATGCATATGCCACATCCCATAGAAGAAGAAATGAGCAATTTTTTTTTAGTGATTTCTGGCAGCTGCATTTTTCAATAACTGTATTTATTTTTACAGTGTGCCCCATTTAAAACGGAAGCACTCATATTAAACTTTCATTTTTCAACTGATTGGAATGATTTTTTTTTCAATAGAGAGACATTCAAAAAGTCCATCAGGACAACAAATTTAATGAGTAATTCTTCATTTTCAGGACCATCTAATCTCATTTTTCATGGTAAAAAATCTAAAATATTTTTTTTAGAGAAATCAGACTAAACCACTGGATTTGCGACATTTTCAAATAGTTCTTGTTGAAAGTTTGTTGAAACTCGTTCATCAATAAGAAAGTTGCAGTAGAATGAAATTTTAAAAATATGCCATTTAACCAACCCACCAACACCAGGAAGTCTCGAAATATCACTGGTCAAAATTTCATCATCATTTATGAATAAGGAAATTACAGGATAACAAAATTTTAAAAATATGTTGATGGAATTTCATGAAAATATCATTTTATTTAATATTTTCTTCATTATTATTTTTTATCAATAAATTTCGATGAAATTCTGATCAGTGATATTTTGAGACTACCTGTATACAGTGGTATATTCCAAATTTTGAAAAGAGTAGAAAATTAATTGGTGGGTTGGTTAACGGGATATTTTTTAAATTTTCATTATAATTATCTACCCAATTAAAAAAAAAACAATCTAGTCGGATGAAAAATGGATGTTTTATAAAAGTGTTCTTCCATTTTAAATGGGCCACACTGTATAAATCATCGATATCATGTTTCCGACTTATGGCTTTTTTTTCTGGTCTTGAAATAAATTTTTCTTCTTACATGCCAATTCCCATCAACGAGAAAATGAAAAAATTTCTACAAATTTTCCTACAACTTTACAACTTATGGCTTTTCTTGAGGTACATGCAAAACTTATGGGAATTTTATTATGATGTTTATCCATCATCAAAATCATATGGTTGAAATGCCATAAACGAGAAAGTTTGCCGGAAAATGAAAAAAAAATTCACAAAATTTTCCTTCCGGAAATTTGACTTAAACAGCTGATCGGCTTATGGGAATTTTTTTTCGGGTTCCTAACGATATTAAATTTCATTCTGTTGATTGCCATAAGCGAGAAAATGCATCAGCAACCAAGTATTTTTTTACAAGATCGCGCCCTTATTTCAACCCTTTAAGTACGTGCAAAACTTATGGCTTTGGTTTTTCACTATTACATTGTTTTACCTATTGATGTGTTAAAATGCCATAAGCGAGAAAATTGGGAAAAAAACAATTTTTTTCTGCAAAAGGAAAATGAATTTTCTATATACTGACATAATTTTCAGTGGTTTAACCCTGAAACGAGAAAATGAGTCAGCAAAATCTGTCGTTATCTGACGGTCTATTGTGTTCAATCTGTTTGATAGAATGAATACATTTTGTACAGTTTTAAACCCTTTTGTATATTACATAATAACAAAATATTAAATGGCAATTCTATGTTTTTTATTTGATTTTTCCATTAATGATACCAGTTTCATTTCTGGAAACTTCAGTGACTCAGTAACGACTTGAAAGATTTATGAAAGTTACCTTTATATTTGTAAGACATACATACATACATGAAAAAGCTTGGGAAATATTTCAGTTGATATTTGTATATGTCTGAGATATACATAGAAAGACAGACGGAAATTGCGCAGGTGACCACATTTTCTAGCTAGCTGTTCAATGCGAAAACAGGAACAGAAAATTTGGGTATATGAACTTGATAGTAGTACCAAAATAACAGAAAAATAAATTAATTATCGAAGTACCAACGAAAGTCGAGGTAAAGAGGAAATTTGATGAGAAGAGATATAAAAACTCAATGATAATAGCAACAGAGCAAGCATATGGGTCTACAAAAATTATTAGTCGAATTGAATAGAAGAGGCAATTGAAAAAAATTTAAAAAAGATGATGACGAAACAATCTGAGCAAAAGAAATTGTGCACATATTAAAATAATGCTTGGAAAAATAAGAAACAACCGTAGGATGAGTAATAATATCCATGTATTGATGTTTGCATGTAGATGGTTATTGTTACGCTACGACCAAGTTAGGTATATTGTGCCCCAACTCATCTGTTTGTCACAGCAGTCCTTCAAGCACAAACTTCCAGAGAAATTTGAGCGTTCTGAGAAAGTCTATATGGCCAATTTCTCCACCCATCAGCTGGTATGATCCCAGATTGTTCAGTGTTTAATGATGTTCAGTATCATAAGGTAGGGTGTTTCTGGCTTCTCTGCGAAGAACTTACAGGTGCTGTTCTCATCTAAGAATAGCTTTCTGAGACGTTCTTTTCGATTCTACATTGGCCTGTGATGAATCCTGTCAAGGTTTTGATACTTCTGCTAACTCTAGTCAGTGTTTTAGATCTTTGTCGGTTGAAGTTGCCGATGAGGTCTTTGGCTTGCTTTAGATGTGGACCTCTTCACCAATACATTCTTCTTAGTGCTTCCTTCTCTTCGAACGGTTCATCTAAGTTCACAGAATCAGTCGTGAGGAAGCTCTTTTCTGTGCCAGTGAATCTGCTTGTTCGTTGCCGGCATGCCCTGGCACCCAGAGGAACCTTTATTTTTACTGTCCAGCTCATTTAATTTGTACAGGAATTCTCATACCATCTTAGAATTGATGTAAGGTGAGCTAAATACTTAGGTGGCTGATGGTTATCAGATATGATCGCTACGAGATTGCCTCCCTATTTCCTACCGAGGTTGAACTAGGAGCACCTTTCGATGGGGTGTATTTCCTCTCAAAAGATTGGTATTTGCCCGTAGGTCCTCAGTATTTGAAACAAGGTCTTAAGAATCCTACCCCAGTTCCCTCTGGCGTCTTAGACAGATCTGTGTATCAAGTTATAGCATTCCTTTTAGCGAATGAATTACTTCTGCATTTCATTTTTCCTTGTTACTCAGTTCTGTATGGAAGTTTTTCTCAAAATTGAATTTCTTGATAATGTCAGCTTCGGCCCATCATGCTACCGCTCCGTATACATCCATATCAGTGTTGATAAGTGTTGAGTAAGTCGAAGATAATAATATGATAATAATAATACTCCCTCATAAACACTCATAGAGTGTGCCCAAAAGGCATAGCCTGTGCGGATAGAGGACGTCTATTATTATTATTTGCCGTGGCGCTCCGGGGCGACTTACTGATTTTTGGTGGTGTATTCACTGTTCAGCCGTAGGAAAACCCGGAAAACCTACAGAACCACCCCGGGTGGAGGGCGCGAACTCCTAGCAAGCACCATATACTTCACTTCCCGCTCCCATTCCTCATCTACTCCGTCGAGGCGTATGGTCCTCATAATGCTGTACTCTTCTTTGTCTGGTGAAAGGTACGACTGTCGTTTTGGTGGAGTTGATTCTCAGCCTCACGGAGAAGCACCAGTTCCTGGTTATATCAGTGAGATCGTTGAGAGCTTTCAATATTGCCTTTGGCCATGATGACTATATCTTCCACATTATCATAGCAAGTAATTCCTTGATCAATCAGTAGCGATAGTACTTCCCTCCTGTGAACAACCATGGATGATCTTATCCCAAACCTAGGAGTTTTATCATCACGGGGCGACAATGCATTTGATGAAAGACATGGTGGACAAGTCGGCTTTAACAACCTGGAAAAATGCCTTCGATGAAATCGAAGAGAACACTCATGAAACAGGAAGGAGAGGTGCTTCGAAACACCTTTCTCTTCTGGAGAACAAGACTAGAACAATCTGAAATATTTGACCCAATCCATTGACTAAAGTTCTGATTTTTTTCTTGAATTGGATATTGGAAAAAAGTGGTAATTTGATACAAAAATGCATTCCCATGTTAAAAAGATTTGTAGAACAAAACTAAATTATACAAAATAAGAAAAAGCGAAGAAAAGCTTCAAAGGTAGTCCGTTAAATAGTAATAATACTAATAATAAGCCATGGAGTACTATGGTTTGGATACGTGAAACGAATGGATACTACTAGGTTAACGGGGAAACTATTTGAGTACCCAGTGAGAATATGAGATAGACCCCCGATCAAATGACACAACCTAGATGAGTAACTCACCGCACACGCATTAAAATTTGTATGTAAGGGACATCTTCCCCCAACGGCAGTGTCGTGCGTTGTAAACAGAAATATTGAGGTTCAATAAAATAGAAATAATGGAAACCTGAAATTATGATGGAATAATCTCCACAGGATTTTGAGAACAGCCGATGCTTTAATTGCCTTTTTTTTCATTATTCATTCATTCAATTTGGTTTCCCTTTCTCGATAGTTACGACACTTGTAGCTTACCTATGAAATGACATAGTTTAATTTCCAGCTTCAAATGGTCTTTTACACATATTTCACAATGCTTCACCATTGCTTAATAATGAAACTAACGATAGTTTAACACAAATTAACTCAGAATTCACCCTTTATTCACGAAAAAACACTCCAATAAGCCAAAGTCGAAAACAACTATATTGACAACGAAGAATCGCCGTTCGGCGATGGAAATACCGTTTTTACAAGCTCCCAACAAGCTGCAATGAACGTTTCAATTGCCTTCTTATTGTCATATATTTCATCCAAGACAGTATTTTTGGGTTTTCGTTGCCATGAATATACCCGACAGATATCAAAATCTAGCTGACGTGCTTATTGTATTCTTAAAAAATTGCGACATGGCAATAATGTCATGATTTGAGGGATAACATTATGAAAAGATGTTACCTTCAGTTCTATTTGAGTATTACTCATCTAGGTTGTGTTACTTGATCGGAGGGTAGACCTAAACAAGGATGGTATGAAGGATTATAAGCATTGAACAGAAAAGAAAGGAAATTGTGCACCCAAGTGATATCGTCTGAAAAAAGGACTTCAATGTAAAACACAATCCCTCCCAAGGCCATATATCCGGAAGGGAGTTTTAAGTGACCAAGAAAGTATATACATACTGTCGTACTGAGATATTTCGGGAGAACGCGTTTCATTGGGACATCCTGTAGAATTTAAAATTCAGAGATATAGATTCAAAACTATCGATTTAAGGAAGCATGTAATTGTGGAAAAAAGGTTAACTATAATAATTAA
Source organism: Chrysolina americana (assembly GCA_958502065.1). NCBI lineage: Eukaryota > Metazoa > Arthropoda > Insecta > Coleoptera > Chrysomelidae > Chrysolina > Chrysolina americana. The sequence goes on along the minus strand of OY293410.1, from coordinate 37,613,422 downwards.
TGTAGTAGCTCAAACAATTCACGGAAATTTAATTAGAAACCTAGATGAGTTGACTTGTGATCAAAAATCACGTTAAGTGGTTTCAGAATACGAATTAAAATGTGGAGTGGTGGAATTGGAATCCACGTAAATCTAGTCATAATGAAAATAATACCGACCCTTCCACTTGATATATAGACAGTTTCTATTTTTTGTGAATACTCTCAATTTCGTTCCGTCATATATACGCGTATGTGCAGATCTCAGCAAAGCATAGATTATCTGGTGCCAATTCCTGAAATGTAATCTCAGGCAAAGTACGATCATCAGTCATTTAAAGCTCCCCAGACCAGCCTACTTGACATCAATAAACGGGCAATTTTTAATACCAATTGAACGTTTTTTCCTCTTGGCTTTGCTTTGTTCATAATCAGGGATCATTGATCGGACTCCGTTTTCGATAAGTTCTGCCGCACTATCTGTCATATAAGAGTACCTGGACAGAACAAGGTCTTTTAATATATGCTTAACATCTTCTGCTAGACAATCTGCAGCAATAACAATAACTATTTGTTTATTAGGGGTAGAAAATAAAGCATAATGAGATTAATAAGAGAACCAGGACAAAATACAAGATTTTTATATGCTTAGCATCTTCTGCTAGGCAATTCACAGCCGTAATAATAGCTATTTGTTCATCAAGTGCAGAAAATAAAAGCATATCCGACCCGAGTGTTTTTTAATGCCCGACACAAAGTACTTCGACGGTAAAAATCGAGTGGAGGATATGCGTATTCTACCAAGTTGAACACATACATTTTTTAACTGTGTCTATTTTGTCTTTGAATCTAATAATGATAGTCGCTTTTTAATTCAAAAATAGCTGTTTGTTGAATATGCAAAATATTTGCGTAGCAACTATGTAGTCAAACGTCAATACAAGTACAATAATATATCAACGGCGAAGTGAAGTTTCGTTCATTATTAACTAGTTGACAAATCCTTGAAAGAACTTTTTTCAATTGGGAGTGAATTCCGACTGCCACCTGCAGGAGTTTCAGATGCAGCAATTTTGATTTCTTCATAGTTGTTATTGAAACATAATTTTTCAGTTCTTTTACCAATCAACTAGTTGAAATGAATTGTAAATAGTAGGTAGTTATTTTTTTATCGGATAAAAATTATTATTATTAGCCTTTACATCATGAAGATAATATTAGCGTTTAAAATACTGACCTGCTCAATGACTTTTGACTGCTGAGAATATTATAAACTTGAAAGCATGTGTGCGCCCGCGGTTCTTTCACAAAGTTTCAGAAAACCCTAGTAAAAATAACTCTACCCATCCGATGATCGACATTTGAGTCACTCACACAATGAAACTTCTTGGTATCAATCTGAACGATTACGTTGTTCTTCCTTCACAGGTTTCAGCATAGGCATAGGGATAACCTACCCGCTTTGCGGGTTCCTGATTGCTCACCTGGGCTGGCGTTCAGTGTTCTACACCACAGGCTCGATCGGTATTCTATGGTGCATCATTTGGTATCTCCTTGCTTTCGACAGCCCCGAACTTCATCCTAGAATCAGCCTAAGGGAACAACAATACATTAAAGAAAACACAGTGAACACCTATGCCAATTCCAGACAACAAGTCGTGCCGTGGAAATCTATTATCCTCTCGATGCCGGCTTTGTCAATCGGTATTACGACGTTCGGGAGGATTTGGTGTCATTATACGTTTATAATTTCTGGGCCGACGTATATGAAGAGCATCCTCGGATTCAGTATTGAAAAGGTAAGTTGTTAAGTACTAAAGTTTTATCAAGAATTTGAATATTGGGAAATTACTATATTCACATAACCAGTGATGGAATAGTTTATTACAATACGAGTGCGGAGAGTGACATTTTTCACACGAGGCTTATATCCGCACGTGTGCGGAAAGTTGTTTCAACTGTTGTCGAATAGGTAATTTCAGTATACATATGCCGCTTAAAGCTTCCAGATTTGTAATTTCTAAGCACAAAAACAATATATTTGAAGAGTGCAATTTTTTTCATCTCAACAAAAAAAGTTAACAACTGATTGGTTATATACAGTTCTTCCATCTTATAATGAAATATTTTCTATTTGTAATAATTATTATTAGAAATTATGATTTTGATCTCGTAAGTATTATGTCAAACTATTTTTCATTTTAAATTATTTATTAAAAATAGATGAACTTAGTTTGAGTGCTTCTTAGTCAGCCTTTTCCTTCGATTTTCTTGCACACATGTCCATAACATCGATATTAGTTGGTAAAATTACGGCGTTGTCGTAGGAAAAAGAGTGTACATTACTTTTGCAAAAGCGATTTTTCACACTCGTGCGATTGCCGCACTCGGCATGCGCCTTGTCCTACAATATTTCCCACTCGTGTGAAAAGTGTAACTTTCCGCACTTGTAATATTCTGTTGTGTAATGAATAGTGTTATAGAATGATAAGTCAGATCTTCTCACCAAACCATTTGATTAAACACCATTGATTGAAATCTTGTAGATTTCAGGACAAGAATAGTTGAGTTAAAACTCCAAAACGAAATTTTCAGTTTCACAGTAACAATATTAGTTATCAGGCCATTTTGGTTCCTAGACGGAGAATACTACTCTTAACGCGTTTCGCCTAGAAAATTAGTAATTGTTTTACAATTAAATTATCACCAATTTAAATTTAAACTTGTATATGGCTGATTTATTTCGCTATGTCACTATCTGTCAGCTTTGTCGACAGTGAGTTGTCTACTATCTAAGTGTGTTACACAGTAAACTTATTTTGGAAGATTCGTGAGTCTTTGAGAGGCAACAAAGCGGGTCTCTTTTACCGTCATAAAGACCTAGTCTATTCGGTAATTCGCATACAGATGGCTTTTTGAAGTGCCGAGAAACGGTGGTGCAATACATTCCTTACGAGTTGGCGACAAGCAGACATGTCCGGCTCCAGCCCGTTCGAGGGAAGTGAAACTCCACACTCTTCATGTTCGGTCATCAAACCAAAATCTTGGTGCCGCTAGATCCAAATATCTCCAAACAAATTTGCTAAAGTTGCATCTTACACCTAAAATACCTCTTTTTGTATATGATTCAAAAGCTATATAGAAGATGTGACATTTGGAAGAATTGACTTATACTATCAGAAAATGTGTGTACAGTTCAAGAAGTTCCATTCTGAACCATGATGAACATTATAGAAACTAGCCGCAGTATATTTTGGTCTTTCAGTAAAAGAATGATTTTCCGTTAGGAATTACGTAGCGCACCCCGTATATAAATGCATTTCCTCAGTCATGCTGACTTTGATTCATTACATCAGCGTCTATATTTCTGATCAAATTTTTTATTTTATTTTCAGAATGGACTGCTAAATGGAGCCCCCTTTATTTGTAGTTACGTCGCATCAGTATTTTTCTGTTATATTGCAGATAAGTTAGTAACAAAGGGATATATGTCTCTGACCAATGTTAGAAAACTCATGACTGCCCTATGTAAGTGGATATTTTGGAAAATTTCTTTTATGTGTTAATTTAATTTGTTTCAGCTCAAGTAGTACCTGGACTTCTAGTACTACTCATAAGTTATTTAGGTTGTGATATAGAGCTGGTTCTAGTGATTTGGTTCATTGCAGTGACATTAATTACGGCATCGTATGCGGGTGCAATGGCTAATGTAGTCGATATAGGTGAGGAAAATATATGCTTTTGCTAAGTGCATTCAAAATCTTGGTGGAATACGTCATGGTCAAAAGTAATTTCACTTTTTTAAATAAATATTGGATTTGAAGGCCATAATTCACAAGACATAGGAGGTTGATGACTTTTTTCTCAAACTTGTTCTTTCTATCCACCAATTTCCCATTTATGAGCAATCCTTAGAATTCTTTATGATACTTGAATGAGTTAATGCAGTTGGGACATGAAAAGTAATTCCAAGAAGTATCAACTACAAAGACTGTCAAGTCGGTCACCCATTCACAAGCTAATTTTCATTTCAGTGGCCTGACTTAAGACATCGATATTACTTGACTTATTCAGTACAGTTCTCTCTTATTACCGAATCATAAAATGTGTTTGAGACAAATATTATATTTTATTCAATGCCTACTAAGAACTTCAACTACAAGAATAACCTTTCATTTAACGTAAAAAAATTTGGAGGCAAAGAAACATAGATTTATTGTAGTTCAAGGTGGCTTATAGGAATTTTCTTGGGAGCAATCACTAATACATTCTCTAGTGATCTCTTCGGGTTTCTGCAAATCAAACTAGTTTTAATCGAGCTAGGTTTCAACCGCTGAAACCATCATTATGAAAGATATAAATGTACATAGCGATTGTCTAGAACAACTAATTGAGCAAACACAATTGACCTTTTTGTCGCCACTGATCCTGATTCATTCGGAATAGAAGTTTGTACTCCACTTGAAAACTTCTTCCACACCAGGACCAATAATCTAAGGTCTTCAAATAAATGACTCACATTCACCATGTTACATGGGTTTCAAACACTAAGAATCCATTGTTACAATATTTTTTTTTACTCACTCATGGGTGCGCAATTCAATCGCCATGTAATTTTTATCAGTGGGATTAGTATATGACCAAGCGAATCACAGTACATCAAGGGAAGGTTAATTACAAATAAATAGCAATTATTGAAATTTATTACATTGTTATGATTTTTCAGCGCCAAATTTTGCGGGTCCTGTTTTGGCTTTCGCTCAAACTATACATATGAGTGCAAGTTTTCTCAGTCCTTTGGTCGCTTTCGATTTGTTGGATGGACAAGAGCAGAACATGTCAGCATGGAAGAATGTTTTTTATGTTACAAGTTTCATAGCTACTTCAACGTACATAGTTTACCAAATTTGGGGGACAGGAGATGTATGTATATTTCTTATTAATTGAGGTTGATATATACTTTTGAAATACTGAAAAATTTCAAAATCCTGCTTAAATATGGAAATTCCCAGGGTTGTGCAAAAGATCAGATGAAATAAGTGTCCAACAAAGCACAACATGTGTTTGTTTGTCTATCTGTACATGTTTAACCAAATTGACGATTAATATATTAAACCACAATGTGAGGTACGCCCTCCAATTTTCTATAGATTTAAAGGTACATTTTAATTTTGTATGTCGCTATGGAGAACTTACCACTGCCAATTCCACCAGAAGGGATTTCCAATAATTTTTTTCAAAAATGAAATAACTTGTTGCAATTTGAGAAATGATAGTTAAGGGTGTGTTTTAAGAGAACCTTTATGTTTCGAGATAATTTTTGAAAATTGTTGAAAAATGGGGAAGATGCAATTCCATGAGGACCACAAATTTCAATTGAATCTTACCTCGAAGCTTGGATTCCCCATCACGGTCACCACTGTTCATGCCTTCATAATGACCTCAAAGTAGTATTTAATTTAAATAGCTGTTAGACTGTGACTACCAAAATTGAGTTATAATTGACGGCTTGTCACAGTCTGACATTTATTTCAATTAAATGACACTTTAAATTCATTATAAAATCGGACTTTACTATTCGAATGACTGACCTCTTCCTCCCTTGACATTAACTTTTGTACATTTCTCGAGACATATGTTAAATAAATAACTTACTTTCACTTGACATAACTTACTATTGTTGTCAGTTTAGTAAGCAGATAACATGCATAATTTTCTAGTCATATTTTTGGCTACATGAAATATTCACTAGTTATTTCAAAAAAGATTTTTTGTAAAGATGTGTTGAAAATTCTTGATTATTTTTCGATTATATTCTGAAGGTGACAAAAATTGGCGATGACAAGTTGACACTGAAATTATTTCCTATGCAATTGCATGGGAACATACCTGCTGTAATAGAAACATAAGTTCAAACAGTTCGGTATCTCATCTGGACACACGTATCGAGCAATAATTCACTACAAAATCTTAAATGGTGATATTCATTTAGTCAACATGTTTCTTTCATGAAAATTTGCATTGTTACTGTATGTTTTTATCACAGAAATAACACAAGAATTGTAAAGAAGTTTAATATTATTATCCGAATTCTGACTGAACAATATGTTTGTATTTCACAAATAAACAAACGCCTTGAAACGGCATGAAAAAGGCAAGCATTATCATAAGGAAAAGTGAATAATGGAATTCATTAATTATTTGGAGGCTATAACACTATTTGAATCTAAATTTCAATTATCAGGTTTTTAACAACTGTGATTTCAATTCTCCTAATATTATGAGCAAGTTTAGTTTGAAATATTATGAACTCTTCTGTACAGATTCAATCGTGGAATTATTCTAATGGCCCCATCGCTGCCCCGGAACAAGAAGAGCTGATGATCGAAAAGTCCCCCAAAAATGTTCCAACTGTAGTCAAGAATGGTGCAGATCCTGATGTTATTGCATGAATTCTAGAGTATTCGAGAACGGCATCAGTATATTATTTATTAGTATAGAACCTCCTTACTGCACTTTCTTTGTAATTATAATCAAATGATCAGGATAAAGTAAGATAATATCTGTACTTAGAGCAAGTCCTCTCTACTTCAATATTCCTCATATTCCATTGTGATAAGCTTAGATGTAATTTTAGGTTAAGGTGAATGAGGCAAGATTAGGTTAGTTCATTTAGCCAGTCTCGCAAATTACTTCATAGTAGTGGAAAACCAATGAAAAAAAAGTTCCAAACTTACAAAATTTTTCATAATAATGATCAATTTTGAACATTTTGTGGAATAAACTGGACTCGCCTATTTAAATTTTTGACATCTTTTATCATAACATTTTCAAAAAGAATTGACTTTATGTTGGGGGATTTGATTTCCATTGCTAATAGGGAATAATTTTTTTGATTTTTTAAGATTCAATAAAACGATGAATCATTGTATCTTCCTTGTAATTTGAATTCTTTTTATAATTTTTTTAAAACTCTGTTCCAGAGGATCTCCAATTAGATCCTTGCGCCATTAAAAAAATCAAAATAATTGCGGCCCGACGCCGTTTTCAAAGATAAGTAATTTTTATTGTTGCCAAAGAGCAGTTTATAGACTACTATCCAACATAAAAATCTATCCGTTTAAAAGTTAACAGGAGGATAATACTTTATGGAACAAGACTGGGTACATTCGGCCAGTGTTGGATTAATTCACTGCATTTTACTCTTGATATTTATTTCCTTGGTAATAACTTTCCTTGTAGAAATCATAGATCTTTTCATTTAGATTTATGCACAAACACTCGTTTGATCAGTTCCTTTTTTTATCATTTCGACATTCTGCAGTGGCAGTTGCAGTCATAATCATAATGAACAGCGGAAATTCAAATTTTTCATATTCAAACAGCGGTGAATATACTTCAATTGAAAATGTTATTTCCATCAACCCAAACAGTTGACAATGAAGGGAAGAAAATAGAGTTTCACTCAATAAAAGTTATGAACAACATTCGTGCCAAGGCACAAAGTAGATTAAATAAAACCAAATTTTCCACCTTTAGGGATGAATAAGGAACTACTTCTAGATAATAATAAAAATGAAATTCATACAATATATAAAAATACATGCAAGAATTTACTGAAAAAGTGCCTGCTTGTCTCATAATTTACTCTCTTTTTGATTCCGAGTCGTAGAAAAGTACCCAAAAACTAAAACTGCCAATGTCACTAGACTCGATTTTAGCCAACAAAATTTTAATTTTTGAAATTCAAAATAGATTATCAGTGATTACCCTAGCTAGTTAGTATGGATAAATTTCGGACGGTGGGGTTATAACTCCTAAACCCCCTAAAACTGATGTAGTTTTGCTGTTTGGAAAGTCTCACACGACTCTAAATTTGTTTTCACACCAAAAGTTCCAAATATTCATATAATTGGCTCTCTTATCAATTGTTATCCGCTACAGAACTGAAAAATTTGCTTTTCTGACTACGAGCTCCTTCACGTCATATATGAGGCTTGTTTTACTTACTTCATTGTGATTGTTGCCATCTATTACCTTTTGGATTGGTGTTTTTGACAATAAAGTTCATTAATTAGTTTTCATAATAATTCAAAACTAGTTAATGATTAGCCCTCCAACTAAATCTTGTAATTATATTATCGTATTATTATTGCAAAGAGAAATATGAGTTTGTCATTACTACAACTACAAGGGTAAATTTGACAGCAGTTTATCAGCAAATGTCAAATTTTATACAAGAACACTGTTATTTAGAGGGAACAAATTTGGACAATTTCCACAAAGACTAGTTGTACATTTTTGAAACCAGATAAAGTAACTCTTGTTTTTTTGTAAATGGGTAATACTATTGATGTAAATTAAATCTTCAAATATGTACAATTGAGAAGTCTACCTTTTCACAGAAACCCATAGTTCGGGTATTTTAACTTTATTCCACATGGTATTAGGAAATGAATTTTTTGTTTTTTATTAGTAATTCTAACTTTATATAAATTAGAAGATGCCAGTTTTTACTAAGTAGGGTAGGGTAAGGTGTTAAAAAAACATTACTATTTTATTCAATCTGAGAAAAACATATTTGTTGCGTTTTATTTGACCCATTCAGGTACAGGTTTGATGAAATAAATTGACATATGACACAAATACAATGATCAAAATGTCATAAATGATAGGTAAATGACAATAATTTATTCCCAAGCCGGTATCGGAATGGCACCAATAAAACGCAGCTATAATTCAACTGCAAGGTGCACTTTCATAACTTAAAAGATGAATACATTTCTTTTTTTAAACGACTATTGCGTAATTTTTTCCAGTGGTTCGATTGTGTATAAAAGTATAAAATTTAAAAATTGAGTATAAATTTAAATCTTAACATTGAAATTTTATTTTTTTCACTGGTTGAGAAAATTTAAATGTTTTGTTTGTGTTATTAGGTATGTATATATATTTATACCCTGTATAGAACCAACATTTAAGTATCCAGCCTTACGTAAATGTTGTCCGAGAATAATCAGCTAAATCTCAGTGATTTTTAGATTAAGAGTAGTTCAATATTTTTATACTTGATTGTTTTTACAAATTCTTTGATTTAGATTTCACGGATAATTTTTGCATCAGTTTTTGTTGTGTTTCATTCACTTAATATGTTGATGCAAATGACCTAAAATGTTAATTTCTGAAGGTGTAGGAAGGGGCACAAAGCGTGTACAGTTCAAGGCAGCTTGGCCAATGAGATTTGGATGCGCACTAGCCAATGGAGATTGGCTAGAGGTTTATGTCCCACAGTTAGTCCATCTGTCCTGTATCTTTTGAATAGTGATTGGAAATGACATGGTGAATCAAGGTAGGTATGAATTCATTGTAATGAATGAATAATATTTGAATATTAATTTTTATTTTACTTTGGATGTTTGTTTTTGTTTTTATTTTTACATGAATCAGTTTATGTTCAACTAAACCATAAACTCGTGATGTTCGAGTATGACACTGTTTAGAGTCTATAAATGGACACTTTAAAGTACTAGTCTGATATTGATAAATAAAATGTACTTATCTGTCAATGTCCTCTGACAGTTTCAGCTACAGCAGTAGGGTCATATAGGCAATCCATATGGACCAATCAACAGTTGTGGAGTGGAATAGTCCAATTTGGAAGATTTATCCAATTTTGGGGAAGGTTATTCTGTCTTCGTTAGGTTTTTCAGATCAAGTTAGATTGGCAAATAATTTACGCATATTCAGCTAACAATAACTGGAACTATTCTGCACGTAGACGAAAGTGTTCCAGGTGAAACTGCCCTTTCTTCGTCAGTCTTTCTCCACCCTACCCTCTCGCCTCAAAACTGTTCTTATGCGAATCGCCCTTGTGAAGTCGGGTTGAAAAAAATTATTGCGTATGGTACAAGCACTACTGTTGCCGCTTTGTTCTTCAAGCTGAATTTACATTATAATATACTATACTTTTTTGCCAGAGAAAATGAAACGATATCAGCATTCGAATATAACTAGTACATAATTGAACTTTATTGGACTCGCCTTGTTTATTAGCATCGCTCGCTGCGCTCACTCGGACAAGTGAGAATCGTCCAATAAATTTCTGTATTATAGACTCATTGCATAAATATCTATTATTTGGATCATCTTGAACCAGATTATACATTTTTGGGGAAGATGTTTTTCATGGTTCTGGGACCCTTCCATTGAAAATTTATTTATTCTTGTCAAAAATCTTTAATATAGAAATTGCTGATTGATGTTTGAAGTGAATGGTAATGGATTCATTTTGATGCCTTTTCATACACCCAGGAATTCCAAGTACCTAAACTGAAAAATTATTACAACCATATTTGTGCCAACTGTGGTTATGTGAATATATATAAAACATTCCTTCGTAGAATTATTGTTGTATAATAATGCAGAATAATCTAATAGATTTTGTCAGAGTACTATTTTATTCCGAGTGGGTCGTATGCCTTAGGAGACTTTCAATAACTTCCCAACGATTTTAGGAAAGGCTTTAGTCATAATCAGTTGTTGAATTTGAGATGAAACTGCAGAATACTAATATAATTTCTTGGTTTTCCTAATTCAAGTGGTAATCGGTTACTGTCTAAATTATACATTATAAAAAAATAAAAACCAGATTTTTTTTAACATGACCAACTCATTTTCCAGTGATTCTTGAGGGATCTATTGTATATTCTTGGATATTATGAGAATAAAACTACAAATAGTTGAGAGGAGTAGATTTTCTTTCTTGATTGCAGGTAATAGCTCTATTTTAGAATATTTCCAAATCACTGTTTGTAGTCATTCTGTAGTAGCTGGTTTTTCATTTTCAAAGGAGCCAAAGTCCGTCTGAGAATATTTGAAAAGATGTTGAATAGTGAATTACACACAAATATTCAATATCATTCGTTTTCATTCTTTCAAATTCACAAAACCAAAAAGTACATTTGTTTCTATTTGATTATTCTGTTGACTTTCAAGTAATTGTTGAATGAATTGTAGAATTCATATATTTCTTGTTGATAAACTTAAATGTTCTTTCTTAGATTTATGTGAGTGAAATATTTTGAATTAATAAAATAAGTTGCTGTTTTGCACGAAAACAAAATATTGACTGTTGACACAACAATAACAGAAGTTTCAATAAAAATTTCATGTTTGAATTATTTTGTTGCTATATGGTTGTAGAACTTAGAGAAAAATGTGTTCTATATAACGATATATTTTCAACTACTTTATGTTGTTTTATTTCTGAAAAGTCGTATTTCGATCTCCATCCACACGCCACAGTAATTTTCAGTTCAAGTAGAAAAGTATGATTTAAAGCAAATAAAATTGACAAAAAGTTTCTAAGAAATCCTCGGTATTCGTTTTGTTTGGTGGTACCTAGTTCTAGATGAAAACATATTGAGTACTGCAAACAACAGCCAAACCCGGAATAGAAACAGGAAGGATGTAAACATCCTTCCTTTGCATATATGGTCATGGGTTCCTTTTTACAATAAACGTGGATGTTATTACTTTTCCTGGTCTTGCAAAAAATGTAAGATATACAGGCCGTTTCTTTTATCATGTGGAAACATTGCTATATTCTAAACCGTAATAGATACAAAGACGATTAAATGGGAAAAAATGTAACTATTGTGGTGAGCAGTACATTGGTCAGAGAAAATCTACGGGGACTCTCGCCCTTCCCGACTTATACAGGGAAAACTATATAAAAAATGTTAAATTTTTAATTAAACTTAAAAAACCGAAAACAGCATTTTCAGTTTTCCCTGTATAAGTTGAGAAGGGCATGAATCCCCGTATATTTTCTATGACCAATTTACTGCTCACCATAATAGTTACCTTTTTTCCCATTTAATCGTCTTTGTATCTATTACGGTTTAGAATATAGCAATGTTACCACATGATAAAAGAAACGGCCTGTATATATATATATATATATATATATATATATAAAGAAGGAACATTTTATTGGACTAAGCCCTCTAGTAAAAATGCAACCGTAGACACGTGTTTCGATCTTAGGGATCTCATCAGTACGGTGAAAGCAAGTGTAAGGATGTGCAACACTTGATTGCAGGTGAAACAACAAATGAACGGAGTCAACAAACAGGAAGCCAACCGCACATTTGTGGCTTCAGTCGTAACACCTCGTGTTTACAAGGCAAGAAACGACGTCGCCACGGAGGCAGCTATAGCTACCTGCGTGACATCCGAGTCCAGGAATATAAATGAAACAGGGATATGCTCTCGAGGGAAATTGTGAATAACAAGAAGGAACATTTTATTGGACTAAGCCCTCTAGTAAAAATGCAACCGTAGACACGTGTTTCGATCTTAGGGATCTCATCAGTACGGTGAAAGCAAGTGTAAGGATGTGCAACACTTGATTGCAGGTGAAACAACAAATGAACGGAGTCAACAAACAGGAAGCCAACCGCACATTTGTGGCTTCAGTCGTAACACCTCGTGTTTACAAGGCAAGAAACGACGTCGCCACGGAGGCAGCTATAGCTACCTGCGTGACATCCGAGTCCAGGAATATAAATGAAACAGGGATATGCTCTCGAGGGAAATTGTGAATAACAAGAAGGAACATTTTATTGGACTAAGCCCTCTAGTAAAAATGCAACCGTAGACACGTGTTTCGATCTTAGGGATCTCATCAGTACGGTGAAAGCAAGTGTAAGGATGTGCAACACTTGATTGCAGGTGAAACAACAAATGAACGGAGTCAACAAACAGGAAGCCAACCGCACATTTGTGGCTTCAGTCGTAACACCTCGTGTTTACAAGGCAAGAAACGACGTCGCCACGGAGGCAGCTATAGCTACCTGCGTGACATCCGAGTCCAGGAATATAAATGAAACAGGGATATGCTCTCGAGGGAAATTGTGAATAACAAGAAGGAACATTTTATTGGACTAAGCCCTCTAGTAAAAATGTCTACGGTTGCATTTTTACTAGAGGGCTTAGTCCAATAAAATGTTCCTTCTTGTTATTCACAATTTCCCTCGAGAGCATATCCCTGTTTCATTTATATTCCTGGACTCGGATGTCACGCAGGTAGCTATAGCTGCCTCCGTGGCGACGTCGTTTCTTGCCTTGTAAACACGAGGTGTTACGACTGAAGCCACAAATGTGCGGTTGGCTTCCTGTTTGTTGACTCCGTTCATTTGTTGTTTCACCTGCAATCAAGTGTTGCACATCCTTACACTTGCTTTCACCGTACTGATGAGATCCCTAAGATCGAAACACGTGTCTACGGTTGCATTTTTACTAGAGGGCTTAGTCCAATAAAATGTTCCTTCTTGTTATTCAAAATTTCCCTCGAGAGCATATCCCTGTTTCATTTATATTCCTGGACTCGGATGTCACGCAGGTAGCTATAGCTGCCTCCGTGGCGACGTCGTTTCTTGCCTTGTAAACACGAGGTGTTACGACTGAAGCCACAAATGTGCGGTTGGCTTCCTGTTTGTTGACTCCGTTCATTTGTTGTTTCACCTGCAATCAAGTGTTGCACATCCTTACACTTGCTTTCACCGTACTGATGAGATCCCTAAGATCGAAACACGTGTCTACGGTTGCATTTTTACTAGAGGGCTTAGTCCAATAAAATGTTCCTTCTTGTTATTCACAATTTCCCTCGAGAGCATATCCCTGTTTCATTTATATTCCTGGACTCGGATGTCACGCAGGTAGCTATAGCTGCCTCCGTGGCGACGTCGTTTCTTGCCTTGTAAACACGAGGTGTTACGACTGAAGCCACAAATGTGCGGTTGGCTTCCTGTTTGTTGACTCCGTTCATTTGTTGTTTCACCTGCAATCAAGTGTTGCACATCCTTACACTTGCTTTCACCGTACTGATGAGATCCCTAAGATCGTAAAAATGTCTACGGTTGCATTTTTACTAGAGGGCTTAGTCCAATAAAATGTTCCTTCTTGTTATTCACAATTTCCCTCGAGAGCATATCCCTGTTTCATTTATATTCCTGGACTCGGATGTCACGCAGGTAGCTATAGCTGCCTCCGTGGCGACGTCGTTTCTTGCCTTGTAAACACGAGGTGTTACGACTGAAGCCACAAATGTGCGGTTGGCTTCCTGTTTGTTGACTCCGTTCATTTGTTGTTTCACCTGCAATCAAGTGTTGCACATCCTTACACTTGCTTTCACCGTACTGATGAGATCCCTAAGATCGAAACACGTGTCTACGGTTGCATTTTTACTAGAGGGCTTAGTCCAATAAAATGTTCCTTCTTGTTATTCACAATTTCCCTCGAGAGCATATCCCTGTTTCATTTATATTCCTGGACTCGGATGTCACGCAGGTAGCTATAGCTGCCTCCGTGGCGACGTCGTTTCTTGCCTTGTAAACACGAGGTGTTACGACTGAAGCCACAAATGTGCGGTTGGCTTCCTGTTTGTTGACTCCGTTCATTTGTTGTTTCACCTGCAATCAAGTGTTGCACATCCTTACACTTGCTTTCACCGTACTGATGAGATCCCTAAGATCGAAACACGTGTCTACGGTTGCATTTTTACTAGAGGGCTTAGTCCAATAAAATGTTCCTTCTTGTTATTCACAATTTCCCTCGAGAGCATATCCCTGTTTCATTTATATTCCTGGACTCGGATGTCACGCAGGTAGCTATAGCTGCCTCCGTGGCGACGTCGTTTCTTGCCTTGTAAACACGAGGTGTTACGACTGAAGCCACAAATGTGCGGTTGGCTTCCTGTTTGTTGACTCCGTTCATTTGTTGTTTCACCTGCAATCAAGTGTTGCACATCCTTACACTTGCTTTCACCGTACTGATGAGATCCCTAAGATCGTAAAAATGTCTACGGTTGCATTTTTACTAGAGGGCTTAGTCCAATAAAATGTTCCTTCTTGTTATTCACAATTTCCCTCGAGAGCATATCCCTGTTTCATTTATATTCCTGGACTCGGATGTCACGCAGGTAGCTATAGCTGCCTCCGTGGCGACGTCGTTTCTTGCCTTGTAAACACGAGGTGTTACGACTGAAGCCACAAATGTGCGGTTGGCTTCCTGTTTGTTGACTCCGTTCATTTGTTGTTTCACCTGCAATCAAGTGTTGCACATCCTTACACTTGCTTTCACCGTACTGATGAGATCCCTAAGATCGAAACACGTGTCTACGGTTGCATTTTTACTAGAGGGCTTAGTCCAATAAAATGTTCCTTCTTGTTATTCACAATTTCCCTCGAGAGCATATCCCTGTTTCATTTATATTCCTGGACTCGGATGTCACGCAGGTAGCTATAGCTGCCTCCGTGGCGACGTCGTTTCTTGCCTTGTAAACACGAGGTGTTACGACTGAAGCCACAAATGTGCGGTTGGCTTCCTGTTTGTTGACTCCGTTCATTTGTTGTTTCACCTGCAATCAAGTGTTGCACATCCTTACACTTGCTTTCACCGTACTGATGAGATCCCTAAGATCGAAACACGTGTCTACGGTTGCATTTTTACTAGAGGGCTTAGTCCAATAAAATGTTCCTTCTTGTTATTCACAATTTCCCTCGAGAGCATATCCCTGTTTCATATATATATATATATATATATATATATATATATATATATATATATATATATATATATATATATATATATATATATATATAAATATATATATATATATATATATATGAAAACTAAAAGTTCGGGTTGAACCGCGTCTAGAATTTGTTGAAATTCGACGTTTCGGTATATATACAGATCAATTCAGCTTACCGACAACCAGAATAGACCACAAGAGCTGGACAAACTGAAATCAGCCTTACTTCAAAATGGTTACAACAATTCGCTAATCGACAAGTCTATCCGCCATCAACTGACCCGTCCTCCAAAAACAAATGATCCACTAGAGTATTCAGCCACACAAAGCTTTCCTACCATACATCAAAGGAGTGACAGACAAAATCAGTAATATCTTGAGAAAACACGAGATAAAAACAATATTCACGGCCAACAACCAAATATCCAAATTCCTCAGGTCTCCCAAGGACACAATACCAAACGATTCTCAAGGTATATATGAAATACCATGTTCAGACTGCCCGAGAAGTTATATTGGCCAGACTAACAGACGAGTAACTTCCAGAGTCTACGAACACGAACTTGCTGTGCGTCAGGCATCTTCCACTTCCGCACTTTATAAACATCGAGAAGACACAGGTCACAAAATAGACTTCAAAAACACAAAAACAATTTCCACCGAGAAAACTCTGCAAACCAGGATCATCCGAGAAGTACTTGAGATAGGGAAGCGCCCCAATTGCCTCAACACTCGCGACGACGGACGTAGACTTCCCAATACCTGGAAGCCTCTCATTGCACGCATCAACTCATTTCCTACCAACCCAGTTCCCGCACACAGCTCACTTAGCGCCAACCAAGTTCCCGCACACAGCTCAGCGTAGAATTACGTTTCAACCATTTATTAATTTTCTTTCTTTTTCAGTTCTTGAAAATGGCTCCAAAATCGGAGCCGAAACGTCGAATTTCAACAAATTCTAGACGCGGTTCAACCCGAACTTTTAGTTTTCAAATATATATATATATATATATGTGTGTTCAGATAGGTTTCCGCGGTCAGATATTTGAAAACTAAATGTTCGGGTTGATATATATATATATATATATATATATATATATATATATATATATATTTTTATTTATTTTTATTTATTTTTTATTTAACTACGTTACATAATACAATGTTTGTAGCAAGTCATGTTTGAATTACTTCTAAATGTAAAAGTAACATGAATAGTGTACAATCTGTAGAAACAACAAAAAAAACAAACAACAATACATCAACAACAACATCAATCAATCACAGTCACAAAAAAATTGTATAATTATATGAATATATTAACCTTTTAAATCTAATGGAAGTAGTGAGATGTTTATTAGTACAAAAATGAGTTCTGAATTCATCGACAGAATAGAAGCAGTGCCTAAGCAAATATTTTTTCAAATTTCTCTTGAAAGCGTTCAGACTGAGCTCTTTGAAATCTTGAGGAAGGATATTAAATAGAGAAAAATCTAGGGAATTTTTTCTAGATATGTGAAGACGAAATCGTTCAAGGCGTATGTGGTGAGAGTTACGTGTATTATGTTCGTGAATATGAGATTGTTTTGTAAAGGTTGATTGCTTTTTGTGTATTTCAATCAAGACATAATATAAAAATAGAGTTGGCAGTGGCATAATTCCAAGTTTTTTGAACTTCTCTTGACAGCTATCCCTGTACCCAATATTAGCCAGTACTCTCACAGCTTTCTTTTGCATCCTGAATATTTGAATGGCGTAAGATGAATTACCCCAAAGTTGTACACCATAACTAATATGGGAGTGAAACAGTGAAAAATATGTGGTTCTTAGTATATTTGCGGTAGTGATGTATTTTAATTGGCGAAGAGCAAATAGAGAACCCGAGAGTTTTCTCTTCAGTTGGGAAATATGTGCAGACCAGTTAAGTCTGTTGTCTAATGTAATGCCTAGTAATTTAACCTGATTCGTTTCACAATTGGAGATAATTTGATTATTAGCAGAAATCTGGATGTTTTGTGTCTTTTCACCATTGAGTTTCAGCTTATTAGATAAAAACCACTCATTAGCACTATTAGTAATCTTGTCGAGATGATACTGTAACTTGTCATTATTATTATCTGACAAAATAAAAGTGGTGTCGTCCGCAAAGAGAACCGATTTATACGGCAACATATAGCTACACAAGTCGTTCACATAGACTACAAATAAAAGAGGACCCAAAACAGATCCTTGTGGATATATATATATATATATATATATATATATATATATATATATATATATATATATATATATATATATATATATATATATATATATATACATATATATATATATATATATATATATATATATACATATATATATATATATATATATAAGAAAAAACAAAAATATATAATGCTCTCAATTTCACAAATCATACTCACCGAAAAACGTAAACAGTGGACAGCTGTTTCAAACTTCTTGGTTATCATCGGCACTGTGCATACAAATTAACAATGAATAAAAATTATAAAACTGAGAGCATTTATATCCGAAAATTATCGCTAACACCAATTAGCTATCTGGGTTCAATCCTCTGTACCTGGTACAAATGTCACAACAATAAACATTGACCCGATTTTAATGTAGGCATATCTATTTGATATTTCCATACATCCTATTATTTGTAGGTACGAAACAATATTCATCGAAGTTTATCGAAAACACGAAATTGAAAACAGAATTGTGGGACAAGTAGAGTACTAGAGTTCTCGTCTCGAAGACATGTAAGATATAAGAAAAAACAAAAATATATAATGCTCTCAATTTCACAAATCATACTCACCGAAAAACGTAAACAGTGGACAGCTGTTTCAAACTTCTTGGTTATCATCGGCACTGTGCATACAAATTAACAATGAATAAAAATTATAAAACTGAGATCTTTTATATCCGAAAATTATCGCTAACACCAATTAGCTATCTGGGTTCAATCCTCTGTACCTGGTACAAATGTCACAACAACAAACATTGCCCCGATTTTAATGCAGGCATATCTATTTGATATTTCCATACAGCCTATTATTTGTAGGTACGAAACAATATGCCGCACGCGTTCTGAAATTCCGAGAGTGTTTTTTACGGTTTGGAAAGCACACATAAAACGTAATCTTTGTTTAAAATTTGATCTCAATATCTTAAAAACTGAGAGAGCTATTGAAATGTTTAAATAATTTTCTGCGGGTCATCACCCTTTTTGACTATGTTATTATTCAAGTTTTCAATAATCATTATCCATGTGATTTCATCAGAAGTGTAGTTTATTCTTTTGCTTGAGTGCTGGGATTTTTATTAACCAATGGGAATCTAGTATTCTTTGCTCATAAGTGATTGTATTACTGGGCCCGAAGACCTTCTTTTTACCATTTTATAATAAAAAAAATACAAATATTTTGTACATACTGAAAGTATTACCTTATAATTTGAAAATTACTTGTTTGACACACATATCAATATTTGAGTTTTGTTGTGTATCGACTGATCTAAGTGAAAAATTTCCATGGATTACTTTTCAGAGTTTTACAGTATTTCATCAAGTATCTTATAACTAACTGACATGAAAAATGGCTTTCTGTATCTGTTAATTGTTGCATAAAAGTAATAAACTTTTAAGAATGTTTTCTCAAATACCAGTATTCGTTCGAATCTATTAATTCCAAAATACATAAACTGAAAATTGTTCGAATCATATCCTTTTAATTCCAAAATAAATGAACTGAACTATAATGAAACCATTTTTTATAATAGTTCATTGTTTGACTTGTATTAGTTGAAACATATTTCTGAATGAATTGGGCAAAATCTAACAATCTGATGCTTCTACATATTTCCATCGAACTATGATAGATATCCCCAAAAAATATAAAATCACAATACTTCGACAGTAAGGTTCAAATTCGACGCTGAAACTCCCTTACTACTCAAACGGCACGGTTGTCAAATCTTGGGTTTGTATTAGTCGGTAAAATGCAATGCATTATATACCATATACACGATCCGCAGAAGCGCCCCCTACACGGTCGATGATGGAATTAAATCTGTATAAAAATGGTGATTTTACCGCCTTTTTGGACCCTTCCAAAATTTCGTCCCATGAGGCTCCTGACCGCCCTTACAGTACAGTACAGCA
Organism: Chrysolina americana; assembly: GCA_958502065.1. Lineage (NCBI taxonomy): Eukaryota > Metazoa > Arthropoda > Insecta > Coleoptera > Chrysomelidae > Chrysolina > Chrysolina americana. Next base: position 37,593,672 of record OY293410.1, on the reverse strand, counting down.
TGGCAGGCGACCTCAGACCCCCTAGAAATACTGATGATTTTAACAAAATTTCTGGTGTTCTATATCTATTTCAACCTAATAAAACAAGGGCAACCGAGAGGGGTAATAAAAGGCGAAAAAAAATTATTTCGTATTATACATCAGACGTTCACACACCCATCATATTTCACCGCTTTTCTAAGCCATCATATACATTTTCCGACATTTTGCCAACGTTTACAGACCCGGCGGTGTTGCCACGCATTTTGCATGGATATATCCAAAACATTGGGAACATCGTATAGGGAAATCTTTGTCGAAATTGTGTCAGCTTCGTACTCTTCCAACTTTTAAAAATCGTTGTTTTTCGATTTTTTTCATTCACTTGAGTTCTCCTTATCTTGTGCGTAATTATAAGAATCTACAGTGAGATATTTTTTCAGAGGTAAAGCCCTGTTTCGCCCCATAAACTTTATTGTGACAGATTCTGAAATACGATATGAATTTTTTGTTTTAATAATGACATTTTTTGTCTTGTGTAATTTTTACACATCTGCACCCGATATATCGAGAAAAGAGTTTTGATAATATTTTGTATTTCGCTACATTCGATTAAAATTAAACAAAAAGTGGGAACCTATTATCACAATGAAAACAAATTAATTTGGTTTTTAATCTAAATTGCGAGTTTTTGTTAACAATACCCAAAAATAAAAAAAAACCTAACGAACCTTGACCTCATTATATCTTCTTCTCATAGACTGCCGCACACGTTCTTGAGATTTTCACGGTTTTTAGGGCTTCCATAATTCGTTCAGTGGAAACTTTGATGGAAGACACTGGTTCTACGCCATAAACTAGGCCCTTTACATGTCCCCATAAAAAAAGTCCAGCGTGTTGAAGTCCAAGCAATTGGATTTGCTCTGCCAATCCTCCGATTGGGAAACAGTGTATATGAATAATATGTGCAACCATTCATAATTCGCGGTGAAATTAAAGGTTCAATTCAAGTATCTCCCCACTATTCCTGCCCATATGTTTACGCTAAACTGTTCTTGGTGTCCAGATTGTCTGATCATGTTTGGATAAAAATTCAGGTACCCTACTTGCTGCAGTATCCGTCTGAAAAACTGCAAGCGCAGTGGAAAATCTCGAGAAAGCAAACCTCTGGATATAATATGGGTATAACGTGTTTCCAGACAGTTGAATGGGAAACATCCAAATCTTTTGCTACTTGTCATTCAAAATCTCTTCTTCCATTACTGGATTACATGCTTATGGCGGTCTGCCAGCATTGTGCCTTGGAGTCTGGAATCTACCGTATTTCCGAACGTGATGATGGGAATTTACAAGAGTTCTCTGGTTGGGAAACTGGCGATTAGGAAACAAACACGATCAGACACAAACCAACTTTCAAATAATGTCAAATGCTTCCAAAGAAACCTAAACATCAAAATGAAGATAGCAGTCAAAGCCCACTAAGTTAAATTTATTTTTCATTGTTTCGTTGAAGAATTTCAATTATTATTGTCGTAGATGCATATGAATTACAAAAGAAAAAAATGTGCGAAGAAAACAAAAAATTCATTTTATGTATAAGAATACACCAGCAAAGCATTACTAAAACGCTTGACCCCTGAAAAAATATCTTCCTTGGCATGTTGGATGATGTTAGCCCTGAAACGTAATCTATGTTTCAAATTTGATCTCAATATCTTAAAAACTGAGAGAGGTATCAAACAAATAAATAAATCTTAAAATTTCAACGCTCTGTACATTTGTTACGAAGTGTTTGCGGATACATGTTAATGTAACTTAGTTTGACCTGAAAAAAACCCGCCCATAAAATCTTGATTCTGAATTTTGAAACTCCCTCTATGGAGTCCCTTAACACTCACTGAATCTTTTAGATTCAGTCCATAACAGAGACATTCGTCTTGTCGGCAATGCTTTTTCCACAAGCTCGCTTACTTCTCTGGAACACTTTAGAAAGGATGTTGATCTGTCTTTAGTTCAGATATTTTCATGGAGACGATGCTCTTCTGGTTAGACACAGTAGGTCAATGATTTTTTGTTCAATGAGTGTGGCATCGATTTAGTACTGACAAAAATCATTTGAAATAAATTTCTATCCTAAATGCTGAAATACATCAATTCTGTATCAAAAAAAATTCAAACGCTTTTCTTTCTAAGTAAAATGTACTTTTTCATTACTCAGTGATTAAAAGTTAGTAGCATGATGAAGCTAGTGGTACAAAACGCTTTTCTCGAATTTACATTTTTTTATGTAAGAGAAGTTTCGTAGATAATATTAAATAAATGCAAAAAACTAAAAGTTGCAATGGAACGGTCGAATTAAGGACGTATGTTGAACCTGTATAGAAATAACTCTCTTTAATAATTTTTGAAATTAAAGAAAATAAGTCCATTCTAAGGGATTAATTTGAAAAAAAAATGTTCATGTAGAAGTTGCTAAAGTCGCGTGCCCCCATCGGAGTATGCCTTTTTTCATCTCCTTCAATAAGTGTACTGGAATGTTTTCCTGACACCAAACTGCTATTTCATAACCTCGACACGTGTTTCATTCACCAAGTGACCATCTTCCGGCGAGAAAGATTCAAACCGAAACACGTGTGGAGTCGGAAAAATAGCGTTTTGGTGTCGGGGTACATTGATTACTACACCAAAGGTTCCAAAGAATGCAATGCAAGTACATAATCTTCTTCAAAGCAAAATTTTATGAAAATGAGAAAAATTAAGACGCCCAAAACAGATCCCTAAAAAACATCAAGAGAAGTTTTTGCATATACTCGAAAAGTATGTTGCGAATTCGTCAGCCACTTCCTTTTTAATAATTTTTTGCGGATCATCACACTTTTTGAGTATATTGTTATTCAAGTTTCAATCACCTAATTAATCATTTCCCATATGATTTCATTAGAAGCATAGTTTATTCTTTTGCTTGAGAGCTGTTTTTTTAATGGGATTCTATTATTCTTTGCTCCTAAATGATTGTACTACCGGGCCCAATACCGAGAAAATAGCATATTATCCAATATAATATTAATATAATGATAATAACAATACTCCCTCATGAATACTCACAGAGTCTACCCAAAGGCATAGACTGTATGGTAGAGGACGGCTATTATTATTTGCCGTGTCGCTCTGGGGCGACTTACCGATTTTTTTAAGGCGTATTCACATTTCAGCTCTAGGAAAACCCAGAAAACCTACAGCACCTCCACGGGTGGTCGGTGCGCATTTAAAGGAAGCACCAGACGTAGAGATTGGCATCTAGACAATTCAAATCGCCTATCGACTCCGATGAAATTGGAAAACATTCTCTCTCACTCAGGATTCTCACCTGGCCAAGCGCCAATAGAAGTTTCAACGGCCGACATCTGGCCACTTCGCTACCTACCAACAGATATGGAGAATAGATAGGAAGTCTCAACGTTCAGGTCGTAATTTTTTCCACGGTATTGGGCCCGAGAACCTTTTTTTTACCATTTTATAATTAACAAATACGCATGTTTGGTACACATCGAAAGTATTACCTTATAATTTGAAAATCACTTGCGTGATACACCTACCAATATTTGAGATTTGTTGTGTATCGAGTGATGTAAGTGGAAAAGTTCCCAAGACGAAAAATATTATCAAATATTCAATAACTTACTGACATGAAAAAATGGTGTTTTCTATCTTTTGATTGCATATGAGTATTGGAAGATGTTTACAGAAATGTTTTCTCAAATATCAGTATGTGTTAGAAAGTCGTTCGAATCATATCCTGTCAATTCAAAATAAAATTTTCACGAAAATTTTGCATGTACTATACTTTTCAAAGTTTTGTATTTTATCAAGTATCCAATAACTTATTGACATAAAAAATGGTTTTCTCTATCTTTTGATTAGGTATTGCATATGAGTAACTGACGATGAAGTTAAATATTTTTTTTTCTCATCCTGTTAATTCAAAAATGAACTGAAATATAAAAAAATCATTTTTGATAATAGATTATTGTTCGACTTGTATTAGTAGAAACATATTCCTGAATGAATTGGGCAAAATGTAACAATCTGCTTCTTCTACATATTTCCATTGAACTATAAATATCCTCAAAACATATAAAATTACAATATTTTAACAGTAGGGTCCAAATTCGACGCTTAAATGGCCTTACTACTCAATCGGCGCGGTTGCCAAATCTTGGGTTGGTATTAGTCGGTGAAATGCAATGCATTATATACCATATACACGATCCACAGAAGCGCCCCCTACACAGTCGATGATGGAATTAAATCTGTATAAAAATCATGATTTTACCGCCTTTTTGGACCCTCCTAAAATTTCGTCCCATGAGCCTCCTGACCATCCTTGACAGTTTAACATAGCTAAACGTTGTCAAGCCCGAAGGCAGGTCTGAGTTGGTGGGATTTGCGTCTATACACACCCACTTTCATACAT